>OENM01000064.1:73938-87022 GCA_900239745.1 Rotaria magnacalcarata
CCTCCCCCCCCCCCCCCCCCCCCCCCCCCCCCAATATTCGAAAACATTCTGGTCAGTTTAGAAACACGAAAAATAAATACGAAGTATGAACGTATGAAACTTTTCTTTATCAAACACGCTAACTTGAAACATAATTTGATACCCTCTCCACCTTCAAAGTTCAAATGGTCGCGCCACTCCTTTTTACAAGTAACAATTCAATGCGGCAAAGGGTGGGTGTTGATCTTCACGTCACCCGCACCTTTATTGAAATATATATATAAGAATTATTTCTAAAGATATGTTCAGACACTGAACGAGTATGTTTTCATTTCCGATAAAAATCTGAAGAATTGCTGAAAATCTGATTGGGATGAAAAAAATTTGTTCTTGATGTTTTAACTATCAATGAGAATTAAATATTCGATAAAAAAATTCCTTTATTCAATTTCCAAGAATATCTATTGATAATCTACAGGAAAAATAAATCAAGATATTAATTTCATTTTTGTCTATCTACATTCCTCGGTTACATTGCAAGTTTTTATTCCGTTCATTCAAATAAAATTTGTTTAATTTTTCATCTATATAATTTGAATTTTATTAAATAGAAAATGAAAATACAAAAGATTAGCGTTTTCATTGTATGTTTATCTTCTTACATGAATGTTCAATTGCATAATTGAGTACTAAGTTTTCTGAATGAATCATATAATTGAACTTTCCAATAATTTCATCATTAACTACTGGAACATGAAATGTTAATGAACGAAAATGAAGAGCACGAAATTGAATTGCTTTGAGAAATTCGCGTAAGACGATTTCAATATTTATATTAATTATGTGTTCGATTTCTAGATTCTTTGTCGAAGGAAAAATTCGAAATAAAATGTCAATACTTTCCGGGTTGTCGATTTCTTCCATATGGATGAATTTAATTTCACATTTATGTATCTTTTCATGGAAAACATAAGTTTCTTCGATTAATTCTATCATATTTCAATCAAACTGGTACGAATGAAATTTTAATGTTAATAAATCAGGTAAGAAACTTCGAATTTGAATTAATAAAAAGTCAATGGCATATGTTTCATAAAAATTTCTATATGAAAAATTTTCATAGTGTATAACACACGTCCCAAGTCAATTTTTATCATATTATTAAACGATATATAATAAGAGTTCATCAAAATTAAAGAAGCCGATGATGAATATTCAATATCTTCATGCCCTAGAATATCGTACCACGTTTTTCTGAAAGAAGATTTATTACGGTTTTATTTTAAAAAATTCTTGATTAGTGTACCTATATGAATAAATGATATAATTGATATTTCTACTATCAATAATTACTTGAAATGACCATTTTCGTTGAACCCTAAATAATTAAGAAAATCGATCTGATCCGTTAAATATTGAATATCGATTAGAATTCTCCTTCCAATGAGAATCTGTCAAATAGAATTTTTCTAAGTAAGGATAATAGTGTAAAATAAATTGCTCCCATCGATGAGCATTAAGAAATTCCAGATTAATTGAACAATAAATGGATAATAATGTCAAATCTGAGCTTGAACATAATTTAGTTGAAGATATTTCATTATTTGTAAACATAATTTTTTCAAGATTAAATAATCAGAAATGAGTTTTAATTAAAATTGATGATGATGAATTAAGTAATTGTTCCGGGTAAATAGACTTTTGATCACCAAAATGTGTTAGTTGCGAAATGATCACCAAAAAAAGATACAAATGATCCCCAATCTATTTTATTGTGAAATGATCACAAAAAAAAGATATTCGATCACCGAATTTATTATCAATGATGCTTTAATTTGAGGTTGCGATAATCCACCTTTGACATAGTTAGATATGGATTCATATACTGGCGATGGTAGTCTTGTTGTTGGATTTCGTTCATTTTGTTCATGTTCAGTTTTGGACATAATTGTTATAAAATTCATATTGTTGTCTGGCACGATAATTTTTATTTGAAAATGACATAAAGGATATTTCCTGTATTTACTGCTTTTAAATGAATATTTTTTTTGATCGTTTAAATCTGATCGTCGATTTTGGCAAACATTAAAATGTGACTTTGCTAAATCTTTTGCTTCTTCATATGATTGAGCTGTGTATAGCAGCGTCCACTGTTTACTTGACATTTTTAGTTTTCTGCATTGTTATGATAGAACATTTTGTGTAACTATTCTCAGTTAATGAGACCATTTTGATCTAATTATGATTATTGTTTAATTATGTCTTATCAATCTGTTGTCTTTTGAGATAAACACGTTATCTACCACAACTCTACCATTCATTCCACAAAAAGCAAATTGNTACTTACAATCAAAATGTCAAAACGTCTTATTTTCTCATGAGATAAATAACTTACTTGCATATTTCATTGATTCGTCTTCAGATTTACCGGAAACTAATTTTCGTTTAACTTCATTCATATTTAATGTATAACTACTTTCATCAAATGTATGTCTGAGATTCCCTCAATATTGTCAATCAATTTTTATATCATAAACAGACAAAAGTGTCAGAACAAACCAATTAGGAGCAGGGGTAGTACGTTTACGTTAATTTAAAATTAACTTTAACTAAAACCGTTCACCGCTAATATTAACGAATCAACACATTGAGCAAAACCGTTAACCGTTGATATTAACGGTTTTAAGTTATCGTTAATATTAACGTTAACGTTTTAGTTAATTGACGTCGTTAAATAACTCGCATTAAATTAAATGATCCAGCCCTAATTAGGAGTCAAGCACAATGAAAAAGTGAATTAACGTTAAAGTTGAACTAAGCAACATGATTGACGTGTTATCCGTTCAAGTCATCTTTTTTAGACGATTTGAATCATGATAAGTCAATCATATTACGTAATTACGTGAATTTTAGACAAAAAAAAGCCAAAGGTCATTGAGTAATGATATTAATGATTTGATAGAAAATGCCTAGTCTGACAACAGAATTGAATGAATTATTTTTTTCAACAATGCATACTATAGATGCTTCCATCGAATAGACTTTTTTGTGAAAAGGTCATGAATATAGAATAAGAAAATGCATTGGAATATTTTTAAAGTTTTACGAAACAAAACTAATATACTACTAATACGTTGTAGGCAAAGTTGGGAATCTGATTTTGACTAAACGCTAATTGGCTATAACTGGAATTGCAATTCTGTCTGGGTAAGTTTAGAATTTGACTAGAGATAAATTCATACAATTGAAATAACTAAAATCCGAATAAAAAGAATAATTTTTTAATTCAATGCTATAGTTTTCACTACCCGATTTACCAAACAAACGATTTTAACTAATTAAAATGAAAAGTCGTTTTATGCAAAAAGTTAATTACGAAGAAAACGAGCCTGATGATTTCCTCTTGTGTATAAATAAACATTCAATAATATCAACATAAACAGTTTGATTTATGAAACTTTTCTCGAAATCTGTCACGTAAGGAATCAATATGTTTTTTTTTGTAATTCTTTATGATAAAAAGCTTCCCGACTATCAATTTGATAATCTTTAAATCCAATGAGCAGGGGTCGCAGCAGCACTGCTTTCCTGCTTTTTTTAGAACGTCCTGATAGGTTCTGATTTCTCTTAGTTTTCCTGATTTTTTAAACTAGCATCCGATGAGTGTAATGAATTACTGAAAATAATCAACACGCGGCTTCTTTCTCTGCGATAGGCCACTTATCTTGGGTATTTATTAACCCTGATTTCCTGATTTATGCGTAAAAATCCTGATTTTTTTCTTTGGAGTTCCTGTACTGATTCCTGATGCTGCATACTAGACCGCTGCATGTGTCATGTTCACAATTCGCTCATAAGTCACCCGACAGCAAAATAGTACCTAGAGTAAGAGAGCCAATATATTGCTTATCACGACTTCTCTGTCCGAGAAGCAGCTCGCCATTGACATTGACAAGCTAAATCGTCTCATCTCTTTTATCTGCTATTTTCTTTGATACGTTCTCCACCTTTTTCATCAACCAAACTAATCGGTTTCATTGCAAAAGAGATGAATATGTGAGCATCCTAATATTACAATCATATAGAAAACAAATCAAGTATACTATATTTTACAATGAAACATAGCATAATAATCTGAACATATTATTTTACAGAAATTTTATGGAAAAAATGCATACATTTAACAAGCTAAACACATTGTAACAGGCAATTAGCGTTTTAAGAAAATAAAGAAAGATCCGATTGTTTTTATTATTTCTGGCAAAAGAAAGTTGAGGTAAAAAACGGTGAGGTCTTTTTTAAAGTATATCACACGTTCGTATATTTGTCTCTTTTGGAATGAAATCGATTACATTCGTTGACGAAAAAGGTGGAGAAAATAGCAAAGAAAATAGAAGGTGAAAGAAATGAGGCGATGTAATTTGTCAATGGCGAGCTTCTTTGACAGAGAAGAGAAGATGAAAAGTGAGAAGCCGTGCTAAGCAATATATTATATTGACTCTCTTTCTAAGTACTATTTTGCTGTCGGGTGACTTATAAGCGAATTGTGAACATAGCTTATTCAGACAGTTTTTTTTCATTGAATTGTATGTGTCATATAGATGTATGAATTCAGTCAATAGAAAACCTCTATATAATAATGAATACTTCGTTTAGTGAACACTTTTTCGAGGATCTCGTTATTGTTCAACGCAAAAAATTTTTACCGTGGAAATTGTAATTAAGAAAATTATGATATAGAAAATATAAGTAATGAAAGTTCTACAAATGATTGATTATGATCAAGACGAAGAGAGTTTTTGTTCTATTGAAACAAATTATTTAGTAGTTAGTAATAGGTACTAAAGCAAGTAATTCGATATTAATCGTAGAACATTTTAAGATAAATAAAAAGGCTAACAGAGAAATTTTTGCTTCTATTCATTAATGCAGCATACATTTGAATAACTTACTATTGAAGACTTGGTACAAAAAGATTAATTTTTGAAGATTTAGTATAAAAGCATCTAATTTTATATCATATATAATAAATGATTGAATTATGAAATATTATTATTTGTCTTCTATGGTTATGAATAAATCATTTGAAATAATTTTATGTTTTTTGAGCGAGAAAAATTTGTTTATAATTATTTAACTCTGACACGGCAATCTTCAAGACCGTCACTTGTTGCCAATCTGGGGTCCGTACGGACGCCAACTTACCATGTCAGGGTCAAGAAAAATTTTACTAACATGAATTAATCAAATTAAATTCAAGATAAATTCTTAAAGAATTGAGAAGTTAATAAGATCAATGATACAGCTTTTCAAAATATCTCAGAGACAATAGGTATCACGGTGTGTAAGAATAGCTACAGTAACAAGATGTAATGTAGGCTAGGTTCTCTGCCTTTTTGTACAAAACAAAATAACATGTTTGAATGGTCGTAAAAGAATAATAAGTTGTAAAATTATAAGTTTATCAAGAACAATTAATTTTTTTCTATCACTCAAAATCGTTTTTTGTTAGTCGGTATGAACGATTAATTGATTGAAGAAGTTGACTCTTTGATAACCATCTAACAAATGTTGCTTGCAGTACAGCAACACCACCTCGATAGTGAATTATTTTATTCAAACCATTCTAAAAAATAATTCAAGTTAGCTTAATGTCTGAAAAACAGGTGAATATTAGTAAAGTACTATTGTTTTTAATATCACTAGAGTGAAACATCACGTATTGGAAAATATTCGAGAAACAGAAACATTTATTTTAAAAATTAAAATCGATTTTCTTTTCGAACATTTCCTTATGCAGTTTTTTTCTTCTGAAAATTTCATACGAACTTGTTTTTAAATATCTTTCACTGTATGAATTTTTTTTACACCCTTAGTTTTTATCGCTATATTGTTTATTGTGCCCTGTACATACTGTTTATAAGTGATATGATTCTTGCCTGTTTGACAAATTTTACCAAACTTTTGCAAGATGATAATGTTTTCAGGATATTAGTTGCAGATGATAGAATATCTGTTGTATCGATATCAATTAAACCATAATCAAACGAAGGTGCTACGATAGTGTAGTGGTCATAATTATCACTATCATCTTCAGAATCTGATGAACAAACTAATTCTGTCATTTCATGCGAAATATAATCATCCACTTTATATTTTATTTTGCCCGTTTGATAAAAACTTGTCTTAATTATATTATTGAGCCTGTGGCCTACACAATATGGTGGTGAATACGGTTTAATTGCATTCCCAGGTCGAACATTACGACGACCTGATATGATCGTCAACGGCCGTATACGGCAACCTACACTACCGTTTTGTAACGCTTCCGAACAGAAATTGCCGTAATTTGACGTTTTGGCATGCACCGTATTACGACCGTCTTTTTCTCTGTCGTAAACGGTTACTAACGGCCGTAATGTGGTCGGATATTTCAATACCCGACCGTATCCGATCGTTTATGGCACGATGAAAACGACCGTAATATGGTGCATGCCAAACGGTCGTAAATTATGGTTAAACGGTCGTGTACGACACAAGTTGATCGACCTGGGTACATGTGAAAAACTTGTCTAATGTTGTCACCGAAGTTCCTTTATCATCAGCAATCGTAAGAAATCGAAACTGGCTCCAGCAGTTTGAAGTATGCTTCTTGTTATTTTCGATTAGGATTACAAGTTTATCTTTATGCATCAGCAAATTCTAAATCATTTTACAGGATATTTTGGATGTATTCAATAGCGTGCAGCCAACGCTGTGCGAATCTGCAGATAACTCTCTTGTGTGACGTCGATAATATCATCAGGAGAGAGACACCCCGGGTCGAGAAATTCCACACCGAATCCGATAGGAACTTGATAGTATCCTGCCATCCAACCGAATCTTATAGGATTCCGGGTTGAGGAATTGACGTCGGAGCCACTGGTCGGAACCCATTGAAATTCCGATGACACTCAACGGTGTTTCGTAGGAATCCGACACTGAGGATCCTACTGGATGCAAGTCGGATCGGATGGGTTCCAATTGGTTCCCACTGTTGGATTGCTCGACCTGGGACGCGTTTCCGAAGCACATAATACGTATCTAGAAATAAATTCATGTTGCAATAAATTGAAGCAGCCATGATATGATAAACAAAGCTCATTGTGAATTACGAAAATGAAATGATTGTACTAGGCCGACTAAATAAATATATGAATCTATGAATATTCATTTATTCTCCCGATTAGGTTAATTTCATAGCGAATCGATACACTAAAAATGTACAATAAAATTGAAAGATGATGTCGGCATCGATCTATCCTTTATTCATCAAAAATAACACTCTAAGTGTAGGCGAGCCGACTCGCGAGTTAAAAACCTCAACTCGTACTTGCCGCGGTGCAAAGAATACCACCTCACCTCGCCTCTTGGCGAGACTACCCAGGTCAAGGTTTACGGAGTTCATATACGATCGTAAATGGTCGTATACACTCTGCTTGTCCCCGTATGCGATCGTATTTGACCGTAATACATGGCTCAGTATTACGATCGCATATCACCGTGTCGTTTACGGAGAAATACGACCATATACGGTAAAATATGAAGCAATACGGAGATCGTATACGGGCTCAATGTACAGGAATCGTAAACGACTGTTTTTTCTCTCCGTATATGATCGTATTTCGCCGTATACGATCGTAATGCTGAGACATGTATTTCTCCGTATACGGTCGTAAACGACCGTCTCTGTTCGACCTGGGTAAGCGAGGAAACTCTGCGAGTCGCGGATCTCTGTTGCGAAGTCATTTATCAGTTTTAGGGGTCAAACACTACGTGAATTAAAACTGAATTAACCAATCGCATTGCTTAATTCAATTTTATTTTTTCTTGTGTGTTTGACCCCACTCGTATCTAGTATAAATTTACAATTTCACAGATGCCGCTTATAGTCGTAGTTTTACTTCTACCCTTTGAAACATTCATTTTATTGAACTTATTTGGAATAAGATGTGTTTTATAAATAAAATGCGTAATAATTTCATTGTCATGCCATTAATAAGGAAAACGAACACTTAAAAATGGCAGATTTTAGCCAATCAAATATTTTCTCTATTGGTAGTACACCACAACAGAACAACAATAAACTAAAACAAATATAGACATTCACACATCGATGATTATTTCTTTTTATACTATTCATTAAACTAATATCGCGTTTCTTTTGTTTTCAGAATCGTCCTATCTTATCTTCATTTTTAGTTGATTAATTAAAAAGAACTGATTATTTCTTTGAGAATGGCTGGTAACTCACGTGAAGAAGAGGCTCAAAAGGTATAATATGACGTTTAGAGAATTCAATACCTACTAATTTGATTCCATTAGATGCTGAGTCAACTACAAATGAAAATGATTGATATTCAAACTTCATTAAAAAAATCTACAGGTCAAGTTGACGGACTTAAACGTGAAATTCAACGTTCAAAATTAACTGATAAAGAAATCAATACACTTAAACCTGAAACACCAATGTTTAGTCCAGTTGGTCGAATGTATGCTTTTTCTGTTTTTTTACTTGATTAAATTCATATGAATGAAAATTATCTAGGTTCGTATTACATACGAAAGCTGAAATTCGTGAACAAATTGAAAAAAAAATCAAGACATGTGAAGATGATATTAAAAAACAAGAAGTCTGACATATTTTAATCAGTTAAATTGAATTCTGTTTATTGTTTCTTTAGGCATCAAAAACATATTTGGAAAAACAAATGCGCGAATGTGAAACACAATTTAAAGAAAGACTTGCAGTAGCAGGAGGAGCTACAGGAGGAAAAAAATCACGCTCATAAAATTTTGTTTTTCACCTGTTTTATTAGGATGTTTGAGTTTGACTTTTAACAACTTTTTGGTTCTTTTTCTAGATAATGACAAATGAATCATCTGATTATAAAAACATCAAGTATAACTGTCACTTTTCTTTCGTTCTATCATCGAACAAAAAAGAATTTTTTGTTTAGTGATGGAACCATCTTCGGTATTGGAAATCCACTACTTGATATTATTGCTGAAGTACCCATATCATTTCTTGAAACGTATGTATATAAGGATAGAGACCTAAATATTGACTGGAAATATGAAAAATAAAATACCGAGATGTATCACAACATTTGTATTACTCAATCAATTTCCTTTTTTTACCTCGGTTGGCCAATATTCATTTCAGATATCTTTGTATCTTTTTATTTCTCTCAGTAGGATATAATAAATGAATCTCTTACTTCTCCTGTCCTAGAATAATAGGCCATGGACTTTTCCGAGGGTAATATATCCACTCAGAAAACTGGTTCGATAGAAAAAATAGATGTTTTTAACAATGACGTATTTATAGATTCATTTTGTATTCGACTTATTAGAAGTGTATAAATAATGTTCAATAGTTTAAATTGAAAAACTTTGATTATCTTAAATAATAAATTTGAAATTCCTATGGTAAGGAACGATAAGATAGACACTGGTAACTACAACGAAGAAGAATGATTAAAATTTCTACGATTCATTTCCTGTCTACTTACGACGATATAACACAATTATTCTTATTTGTTATTCATAATAAAAATATTTTATTTCATTTTATTTAGATACAATCTAAAAGCCAATGATGCTATTTTAGCAGCTGATGCGCATAGAGAATTGTAAGTGATTTTTCTTTACTTATTTATTGATAATATCCTGTTTTTCACAATTTTCTAGAAATGAAAGTGTACTTCACGATTATCCAAATCATCGATTTGTTGCCGGCGGAGCAACACAAAATTCCATGCGAGCTGCAACAGTAATTCTCGTTTTTGCTCTCTCTCAAAATCCTTTGCTCAATATGAACTTGTATCGCGTTCCTCTAGTGGTTACTTCAACAACCTAATATTTGTGTTTATATGGGTTGTGTTGGTGAGGATAAATATCATCCGTTATTACATGATGCAGCTGCTAAATCAGGTCTACTATTATCCTATCAAGTATATGCCAATCCAAAAGAACAAATACAAACTGGTACTTGTGCTGTTCTTATAACGGGTAATAATCGGTAAGAAATCGTAAAATAAAAACATTGTAAATGACCCGTTTTTTTTCCAAATGTTTAGATCGTTAGTAGCAAATTTAGGTGCTGCTAATCATTTTACAATTGAACATTTGGATGAACCAAAAAATAAACAGCTGATAGAAAAAGCAAAAATATTTTATACCGCTGTAAATATTTCATTATGAAAATTAATATGATTAAATCAAATTCTGGCTTTATTTAGGGTTTTTTTTTATACTGTATGTCCATCGGCTGTTATGCGTATATGTGACCATGCTGATAAACATGATAAAATATTTTGTACTAATTTATCGGCACCATTTATTTGTGAATTTTTCGGTGATAAATTGATGTTAGCTATGCCATATGTTGATTATTTATTTGGTAATGAAACTGTAAGAAATTAAATATTTTAATAAATAGAAACTAAGAAAAAAATATTTTATTTTAGGAAGCCACAAGTTTTGCTAAATTTCAATTACAATTAGATGTAAATTTCATTTTATTGCTATTGAATATTTCGGCGATTTGTTTTATATTAGACTAAAGATATGAAAGTAATCGCAAAAGCCATAAGTGAACTTCCAAAGAAGAACTCTCAACGTAAACGTGTTGTTATTGTTACACAAGGATCTGAATCAACATTACTTGCTGTTGGTATGGACTTTCTTTTTACGATAGAATTAATCGATTTTAAAAATTGTAATGCTTAGCTGGAGAGGATATTAAAGAATTTCCAGTGAAGAAACCATTGGAAATTGTTGATACAAATGGTGCAGGTGATTCATTTGTTGGAGGTATGAAAATTTACTTTTACAAATTGTATTAGAACGCTTTTGCTCGATTACGTTATAGAAATAAGCAATTAAGAATATCGATAACTAAAGATCAAACCCAATGATTTAATCGTCTGTCTGTTACAGTTCTCTTCTAACTTTTAAAGACAAAAGGTCATGGCTTGAGCAGAAAAATGCAATTAATATAAGATATTGTCATTTTGATTGCAGATTATCATGAATAATTACATTTTATGATCAGTGTTTTATTTGAACAAAAGACTGATGTTGTGTTCGTTTATCTTTCCAAAGGCGACCTATTCGATGCAATACTGATTATGATTTTACTAGTTATTAGTCATTGATTCAGTTTTGTCATCGATCGCATTAAGCTACTGCTCTCTGTTTCTAGTTCTTATCATTTTCCAATTAGATATATTTGACCTTGACATGTCTTTAAGCAATTTGTTTGATATGTATATATTCGAATTCTATCTCTAAACAGAAATAAACCTTCCTTGTTGTCACATTCTGATAAATAGCTCATGTAATCAATTAAAATATGTTTCATGTGATCATTTTATGTCAAGTTTTATATCATTTTAATATGTTTATTCACACCTTTTCACTTCGTATTATGTATAATGATAGAATAAGCATTAAAAAGTCAAAAAGCATAACATGCATCGATAGCTTCTCATGCGCGAATCCGGCATGTCTGACCTTTTGCTGTACATAATTAAAATATGAATTGAGATCTTTTTTCTTTGTATAATGTTAGTAACGACAAATATATGTATACAAGATTAGATGATAAGAGAAAAAACAGGACAGCAACACATAGTATGTTATCAGTCATTTTAAATTTGTTTTGATACTTGCCGTCAATCATAGAACATTACCTACAGTTGATTGAATAGAATGTGTGTTTCTTATTAGATTTAGAAATAGCTCTACATATTGACCTTATGTCTAAAATAAATAAGATAACTGTACTATATAGGAAAGTTTACACATACAAAACAAAACTTGTTTTTCTTCTGTAGCGTAGATATTTCAATTGGAAAGGAAAATTTACGTATGGTTTGGCTTTAAAAATCGTTTGGTTAGTATAAATCAGATATTAAAGAGTCATAGCTAATTGACGACAACTGTCAAGATGGATATTTTTAGATATGAGATACTCTAAAGTATAAAATAATAAATGTATTAATTAATTGACTTTAGGTTTTCTTGCTTATTTGTCTCTTGGTAAAACTCATGAAGAAGCTATTCAAGCCGGTGCTTATTGTGCATTCGAATGTATTCAACAGTCGGGTTGCACATTTCCTGATAAACCAAGTTTTGATCCAACAACATTTTTGTCTAAA
This sequence comes from Rotaria magnacalcarata, assembly GCA_900239745.1. Taxonomy (NCBI): domain Eukaryota; kingdom Metazoa; phylum Rotifera; class Eurotatoria; order Philodinida; family Philodinidae; genus Rotaria; species Rotaria magnacalcarata. The sequence continues at coordinate 86,124 of OENM01000064.1, forward strand.
CAAAAAATTGCTTCCAATTAGATAATTCGATTTTTACACAATACTTTCAAAATATTCCAATCAAATAAAATATTATTGTTTTAGTCTTTCAATTCAGGACGGTTAAGTTTCGAATAATTTTAGGAAATTTCATTTTTAGATTTTTTATTTCGAATGACAAATATTTGAATATGTAATATTACAAAAAACAAAATTGAAAAAGTCAAGTAACATGGAAAATAACAGTAACAATAATCGAACGTCAACTAATGTAAATTCATCGTCTACAACAACAAATACGAATACAGCAACATTAAATTCAACATCAATGGTATCAGCATCAACACAGCCATCGGGTTCAACTGCAACTATTCGGCAAAGTCATAAACGTACTTTTGCCGAATCAGATTCATCATCACGAACTGAACGTTATTTATGTTCATTTTCACATTTATGGATTATTAAGTAAGATAACTTCCTGTTCCGTAATCATACATTTCTTTCTTAAGAATACTCTTTCTAACGATAGTCAACATAATTATAGACTAAATGAGAGGAATTTTCCATGTCTGAATTTCACAGGCTTCATTTGAAGAAGAAAATAAATGTGGAAACTTCGGATTTCATCCGAGAGTTATGTGTACTGCAAAAAGTAGATGGGACATATGAGTCATTCTAAAATGTCTGAAAACCAAAATTATCATGAGAAACTAGGCACTTTGGTTTCTGAATGCAGTTTTTTGTCCATTTTGAGACCGTTTTCAGCCGATGTTTCGTCAGAAAGCTACGATTTAGTTCCAAACTAATTAGTATCACATTCGCAATCAGCGCTAAAAACTGAGTCGATTTATATATGTTGTGAATAATTTTGAAAAAAAATTTTTTTTTCTGAAAAAATCCCTGTACCTCCCCCCCCCCCC
>OENM01000064.1:87082-115317 GCA_900239745.1 Rotaria magnacalcarata
ACTGACCGATTTTAGTAGTGTACTCACTTTTTGAGTACACAAAAAGTGAGTTGAACGTAAACTCCGCACATTGAACTGTAGGAGAAAATTTTGATACATATAAATGTATGCCATTATTTTAAAATTGTACAGCATCGTTTATCAAAACTCCTTCTGATTTCCTTGTTTTTGTGCGATTGATGATAACTATTGTCATTGTTAAGCTTAAATCCATTCGTCTTTAATTGTAACGCTAAGATTCGACCGAATGAAATGGTAGAAAACTTAATTTTGAATAAATATATATTTTTCTTTTAAGTTATTTGTCATCGTATATTGAAGATTCTAATTTTACTTGTCTCCAATCTGAAACATTTTCACCTGTTAATACTCCTTATTCCAATACTCGTTGGAGTTTAAAATTATATCCACGTGGTTTAAATGAAAAACAACATGCGAACAATAATATTGCAATATTTCTTAAATATGTCAGTGGTACAATGCCGAATATAAAAGCAAAAGCTGAATTTAGTGTTGTCAGTCGAAATAATGAGCTTGTTATGTTACGATCCACAAATTTCCACACATTTTCCTCCGGAAACGATTGGGGTTACTCAGGTAAACATAATTATTTTTAAACGAAATTTCTTCATTCTGTCTTTTGTTTTTTTCATCTCTCAAGAATTTCTTGATGGAAACTATTTAAATTCTCGTCGCAATGATCTTTTAACCGATGATCGTCTTCGTGTTTATGTTCGTGTAATATTAGTCGATGAAAAAGAAACCACTACAGGTGATATGATTCATTCATCTCATCAGTATCATCACCAGTCACCCTCAAATTTACCTCCTCAATTACCTCCAAATCCTACTCAGCAACAACAACAACAACAAATAAGTAATATTCCGAAAAACCAAGCTTCAACATCATCGTCAACAGCATCATCATCATCAACAACAACACCAACAGCAAATTCTAATACATCGAATGCATCATCAACATCTCCAACAGTTGTATCTGGTTTATTTACCGATGATAAAGAGCGTTTTAGATCCTTAGAACTTCTATCAAATCAAATCAAAACACTTCTAGAGGATGAACGTTTCACTGATGTACGTATTCATGTTATACCAAAACAAGAACAAAAACAATGTACAAGTGATGATCATCGAAAGTTCAATCGATTGAAACGGTCACTTAATAATAAACAACAACATCCATCTTGTTCGTCGTGTCATTGTGCACCCGAAAAAAGAAAATCTATTTCAGCAAATAATGAACGAATATTTGATCATCATCATGAACAGTCATCATCAGGTAAAACTCCATACTAATATTTTGAGGAAAGCACAATCTTATCCTTAACTCTTAGTTATCTTAACAAAGCTAAGATTTGAATTTTTCTATTATTTAAAACACGAATAGTACGATAAGCACCTCAGCGTCGTTGATTTTGGTAATTTACATACTAATCAAACCTCAAAGGGACAATTAGAGGTGTCAGCCGAAGGGTTGAACGGCGGCGGCTGCTACAAATTCTTAAAATTTTTTCCACAGCGGCGGCGCCCGCTTATATTTATAACTCATTATGTGGCGGCGGCGGCTGAGTTAAAAATTCACTGATGGAAATTAAAGGAAAAAAGTTCGATTCGATCGAATATGTATTCATGTCAGCGGCGGCTTCCCAAAAATTCTTAAAATTACCAGTAATTTGGTGGCGGCGGCGGCGGCTGATATTATGGAAAAATCGGCGACTGCGGTGACTCAGCCGTACGGCTGACACCTCTAGGGACAATCTCTATCTCACTAGATTTTATCTATTGTCATATCAAACGACTTTCACACTATAGACTCAGGCATTTCTGTTTTAATCACATGTGTTGAAACGAGCAACACACATTATCATACGTTGTAGATGAATGACTTCTCCTTATACTTCTTTCTTTTTCTAAATAAATTCTTTTACTTTTAGTTACTTCTAAAGAATCTGATTCAAATGATTCCCGCCCATGTCAAACTTCTTTAACTCGTCGAACAACACGTTCAACAACATCCTTATTGTCACGCATGGCTCAAAGTTCATCTGAAACGAATAATTTCTCTTTCAATCATTCGACGTCCTCTCTTGAATTATCATCAGAAACTTGTTCATCTTCTTCCACACTATTAGTAACTCCAAAATGTTGTTTATGTACATGTCATAATCAAGACAATAATGATCTAGAAATCACTTACGACTTACAACAATCTCATATAAAATATTCTAATATAACACCATTAGCTACATTTCATACTCACAAAGCTGTATTAGCAGCACGTTCATCATCATTCGCTAGTCAAATACGTTTAAATAATCTCAATGGATCAACTCATAATTATAAATCACCTCCAATTGATTTATATATTGATGATCTTGAACCATCAACCGTTCGAGCAATGCTTATTTACATATATACAGGTCGTCTACCAACATCAAATGATGAAATAAATAATACTTTAAATCCAATTGATTTATTTCGTGCTGCTGTTCAACATGATTTAAATGAGTTACGCGATTTAACTAAATCTGCTATGCTCGATGTATTAAAAATTGATAATGCTATTGAAATGCTTGAAGTGAGCGATCAAGCAAATGATGTTCCACTTAAACAACAAGTGTTGGCATTTATACGTTCAAATGCATTAGCTGTATCGAAAACAACGAATTGGATAAATTTTACTAAGCATAATCCACATTTAATAATTGATGCATTTCGTTCTCTCGTAACACCAACAACTACAAATACAACAATAGCTAAGCATAATAATAATAATAATAATAATTTAAATCATTATCATCATTCAACGACGCTAACAACAACAAGTAAATATTCAAAATATGATTGATTGATATTATGCAATAGAAAAGTATGTTTTGAGTTTTTTGTACAGTCATATCTAGTGCATAAGAAAAAATATGTTGTCTTGTTCGTGCTGTTGTTTTCCTTTTTGTTTGTTTTTCTCGACCGCTATTTCATTTTTTTTCTCGTCATGATATATCTATTTGAAAAATAAAACTAAAAAAAAGAAGAATTTTATTTGAATTCTGTATATGTTTACATAATATGATATTGATATTAAATTTGTTCTTTGATTTTAGATTTTTTTCAAAGATTTTTCGTAACTTATTTCAGATGATTTTCGAAAAGAAGTGACATTAGAGAGTCATGAATCATGATGAGTAATTTATTTCGCATAGAATAAAAGACATTACAATAAAAATAAGCGAGATGGGTGGGTAGATAAGAACCTTAAAATATTTCGGTTTCGTATGTCCGTATGAAATTGGATACTAACATTCCGTGAGTTGAGTTTGTTATGAGACAGTTTTTAATCGACTATTTGACTAGCCGTCTACAGAGAAAATAATTCATGTTTTACGCCATCATCGTAGATAGATACGAATGGAGAGAGAGAGAGAGAAAAGTTAAGAACTATTCTCTGTTAAGGGTTTTTTTAAATTCATAGTTAGTATGTTTTCAAATTTCAGCTATTGATTTTTGTACATAAAATACCTTTAATAATGAAAGTAATTTCTCGTGAACGTTTCATATTTGTTTTGATTCCATTTCATTGCAAAATAAAAAATTCGGACTTTGATAGTTTATGCGAGTAGTGTAAAGAACAAAATTTATTCGATGAAATCTGTCTTTTTGAGAAGTTTACAATAGAAGTTAATTTTCCTAGTGTTGTTGACGAGCGCACAAGGATTCACATGAAATACATATTTTTGACTTTAAAACGTTCAATGAAAATCTAGATGCAACTATTTCGTTGTTGTTACTTTTTCTCCAATAAACATGTTACAATTTTCATATTTAACTTAGAATGTCTACGCAAAAATAACGAGAAAAGTTCATAACTTCCTAGTTTTTCAATGAATACTTAATTTTGCCATCGACAAGTTGCGAAAAAAGAAAGCAACTTTATTTGCTAACCTTTTAAGTCATTTTTCACTAGTTGTAATCTTTAATAAAATCTTTTGTTAAATATTCGTTGAAGACTCATAATTAAATAAGAATAAGTTTTCGTCAGCATTGAAATATCTATTGCATAATATTACTAGTAGTGTCCTCTATCCTCTATGACAGTCATCTGTTTGTTCGCCAAGTAAATATGTTCTTTCATTTTAATTGATTTTTCTCCTTCTGTTTCTTCCATTACTGAAATCAGCTGATGGTCACAAAAGAAAAACGATGCCACTTGAAGAGCAAACACGCCCCTTTCTTTTTCCTACATAGGTGAGTATATTTATTCACTTTTACCCATCGAATTCGATCAGTTCTTTTTCTCACCTATTCATAAAATGAGTAAGAAATAACTAATTGCAGATACGTTTTTGATTGTTTACCCTGAAGCGAATAATATCTGATCAATGTTCTCTATTATAGAAATAAACAAACTGATTTGATTTTTTTTTTTTTGATAATTCCATTTCAAATTGAATATTAATGGAAACTACGACATCAAACTCAGGCAATGAAGAACATTCACCAATGCTTACATCTTCATCTTCATCTTCATCCTCCAACTGTTTAGTAACATTGACAAATAATCATGCGAATAAATTTTCCACGCCAGATTATGAAGAAACAAGTGATCGATTTTTAACAATTTTCTCTGCATGGGATGAACGTGAACAATTAAGCTTTGTTGAAAATCTTCTTAAACATATGCATAGTCATCAACATGGACAAATTAATACTTTTCTATTACCGATGCTACAAAGAGATTTTGTTGGACAATTAGCAGCACGTGGACTTGAACACATAGCTGATAAGATTCTTGGATATTTAGATGATCAAGGTTTAAGATCAACGGAACTCGTTTGTCGTGAATGGTATCATGTGATATCGGAAGGTATGAATAGAATCCAAAACGACGAATAACATTCGAATATTATAAACTTCTTTTAAAAGTTCTTGGATTTTATCGATTTATTTGTGAAAAAGGAGTCAGACTTTCGGAAAAGAAAATGTCTAGAATTCTGATCACCTAAATACACTGATACGAAGTATTTCAGTAATAGAAAACCTAATGTCATTCTTCTTTGACTGTGTAGAGCACTAATCGAATCTAATATGAAAATAATGAATTTTTGACCATGTTGTTGTTTTTATTAGGAATGCTATGGAAGAAATTAATTGAACGTAAAGTTCAATCAGATTCTCTTTGGCAAGGTCTAGCTAATCGTCGCGGTTGGACCAAATATCTTTTCCGTCAGATACTAGCATCAAGTGAAAATCAAAAAACACACGATTTCTTTCGTCATTTATATCCAAAAATTATTCAAGATATCGAACAAATTGAAACTAATTGGCGATCAGGAAGTTTTCAATTAGAAAAAATTCAATGCCGTTCACAAAACAGTAAAGGTGTTTATTGTTTACAGTATGACGATGAAAAAATTGTTAGTGGTCTTCGTGATAATACAATTAAAATTTGGGATAGAAAAACTCTAGAATGTACAAAAGTTTTAACGGGTCATAATGGAAGTGTTTTATGTTTACAATACGATGAAAAAGTTATTGTTACCGGTTCATCTGACTCAACAGTACGCGTATGGAATGTTAAAACCGGAGAATTAATTAATACATTGCTACATCATTGTGAAGCTGTTTTACATCTTCGATTTTCCGATGGTACAATGGTAACATGTTCAAAAGATCGTTCGATTGCTGTTTGGCAAATGAATTCACCTACGGATATAAATATTCGACGTGTTCTTGTTGGGCATAGAGCAGCAGTTAATGTTGTTGACTTCGACGAAAAATATATTGTGAGCGCCAGTGGAGATCGAACTATTAAAGTTTGGGTATGAAAAGAAAATTGATTTCTCCTTTTTCAAAATATCTATCTATGATTTTGTTTAAAGGATACAACAACTTGTGAATTTGTTCGAACACTACTAGGACACAAACGTGGTATTGCTTGTTTACAATATCGTGATAAAATTGTCGTCAGTGGCTCATCGGATAATACAATTCGTATTTGGGATATTGAATGTGGTGCATGTTTGCGTATACTTGAAGGACATGATGAACTTGTACGTTGCATTCGTTTCGATTCGAAACGGATTGTGTCTGGAGCATATGATGGTATGATAAAACAAATAAAAAAAAATTTGAATAGAACGAATTTTCATTTTTTATTTTTTTCATTTCGAATAGGTAAAATTAAAGTTTGGGACTTAGTAGCTGCATTAGATCCACGTTCTCAGTCATCTCTATGTATACGTACATTAACTGAACACACTGGACGAGTATTTCGTCTACAATTTGATGAATTCCAAATCATATCGAGCTCACATGACGATACTATACTGTGTTTCAATTTTCTTAATGACTCAACATCAATAGAAAATATAGCGACGACGACGACGACGACATCAACAACAACGACGATAAATAATGCCTCATAATATTTATATTATATGTATTGTGATGCAATTATCTTTATGATCATCTCATGTTTCTTTCGGCTTTGTCTTTTATTTTGATTATGTAGTTCTTCTTTCTTTAAACGTGTCTACGTGTATATTGATCTTTTTCTGCGTATATTTGTCCTTTTTAAACTGTGCAGTGTCTGTTTCATTCATCGTTCTTTTTCTGTGGAGTGAATATATTGTCTCCGCTGTGAAATGTACATTTAATTTGGATAAAAAACAAACAAACAAACAAACAATATGCAAAAGGCCTGCTAACAACATTTCTGGATAACAGTTTTCTTTACTCAACTATATAATTGAATGAAAAATAATCGCTTGAAATCAATTTTTGCAACGTATTTCGAAAAGTTTCTTTATGATGCAGAAAAAAAAATATAATTTGACATAAAAATACTTGTAAAAAGGAGATCAACTTACGATGATAGCCTGAAATAAAGCGTCTGCCTATTCTTTAAATCATGAAAGTTTCAATAGTACTTAAGGCCAGACACCTACATTTTACTTCGTAGTTCTTTCAGTGCAGAATCAACCGAAAGAGCTTTTTCTCTGGAACTATTGAGTTATTTTTACTAGAAAAAAAACATCAAAATATTTTCAAGGAAAATATTAATCATTTCTAATAGAATAATAAGTCAAGCATAGATTCTTCAAATATCATTTTTCTATATCCACAATATTTTAGTTAAATTAGCTTTTTATCATTTTTCTAATTAAATTTTATTTATTCATGATGCCATTTTAGTAACATTCAAATATGACAACTGAGAATATTTTGCTGAACAAAAGTCAGGAATTTCGATTTTTGTAAATATAATTCTTGAGACAGTATAAAAACTTTTTTTTATGATTAAAGAATAATAATAATAACAAAAAAAAGATATGATAGACTTATATCTAGTGTTTCAAGAATGTCATTTTTTAATTCATAGAGAAAGATTTCGAGAAAAAAACTGATCTCACATTAGTTTATTTAAAACATAGTCGAATTAATTGAAATACATATAAGTGTTCCGTATCTATCAGTAAAAATGACACTGCTACTTGTTCATACTTAAAACAATCAATCATGATTAAGAAAAATTTTATTCTTATCGGAATATTGTGTTCAAGAAGAAAATGATGAGTGGCTGAACAAACCATTAATGAAAGAAAAGTTCTCAACTCAATATATATTTATCAATTGATGTATATGTTCATTAACTATAGCATGCAATTTTCTATAATATAATACACGAGTCATGTAATCTGTTAATTTTATCGTGACAAATACAAAATATTTTACATGTTTGTTTTCCATTTTGTTTGACTGATGGTAATTTTTGTCTACAAAAATTTCTTGTATGATATTGAAAAGTCGCCATGATTGAGTGGATATGTTATTCGACACATATCCACAAGGTGCTGTGTTCAAACCACAGTATCACCAACCATGGAATAACCCTGAACCAGATATGCCAGATGGGTTGGGTCGTCACCGCTACCCACCGGGTTGGGTGACCCATGGATCAACCCTAACTCAACTCAACTTAGTCCTCAGAACATTTGAAAATTATAAACCCTAACCAATCGGCGAACCCTCGAATTACCCTTGGGTTAACCCGTGAATAATGCATAATGTAAAATCATTCACAAATGGATTTTTTATGCAAATTTCTTTATAACACAACATAGGATATGAATCATCTTTTCCATATTTATGATTGATCTAATCGCATAGTCAAACGTAACAGACAAGAATCGGATTATATCTTCTTATTATCTCTGTTTTATATCTCTTTCTTGTGATCATCTATTTTCTTCTTCCCTTCTCTTCTCTGTTCCATGTCACTTGATGTCCTTCAGCTATCGATGGAGATTTCACTATGCTCTTTACTAGATCATTTTTTGCCTTCTATATTCTTCGATTCCTGTTGTTCAGAATCCATCTCGAGCGATTTCCATCACAACTCTACGTTAGTACATCATGCTGGCTGAACTACAGAGCTGACCCGACCGGGGGTTGTGACAACCCCCAATAATCGAAAACTTTAATTTTTTCCTGCGTTCTGTTAGAAAAAATGGGTATTCTTATTAGAAAAATCTGAGACATGCCATCAATGTTTGCTGCCTCGGATCAGTCCTGTTGAGCTATTAGTTTTTATTTTAGTTTTACATTGACTTCAAAAAACTATAACTTTTGGAAGTCACCACTGTTGTTTTCAATATATTAAAGAAAATAAATCACTATATAGATATAGATTTCCAATCAGTACAATTTTGTTTAACGACACTACTTTTAAATGAATTTTTAGATTCGATTAAGTTTTATATTATATGACACACAAATGAATAATAATAACTCTTCAGTTTATTTTTATTGGTGAATTTATTCGCTCACATGAGAATGATTTCGTTCACAAACATAAAAATCCGTTAAAAGGCTATAGACCTCTATCAGCAGTGTGAAATTTTTACATATATAACAGAGAATTGAAATGTATTATAACCAGGGTTAACCCAATGGGTTACCCGGCGAGTTGGGTTGACCTGCTCAGCCCAACCCAATGACCTATTCGTTGAAATAAAAATAAATAAATGTGGAAACTTCGGAATTCATCCGAGAGTTATGTGTACTGCCAAAAGTGCATGGGATATGTGAGTCATTCTAGAATGTCTGAACACCAAAATTATCATGAGAAACTAGGCAATTTCGGTTCTGAATTCAGTTTTTGTGCATTTTGAGACCTTTTTCAGGCGATGTTTCGTTAGAAAGCTACGATTTAGTTCAAAACTAGTATCAGATTCGGAATCAGCGTTAAAAACTGAGTCGATTTATATATGTTGTGGATAATTCTGAGAAAAATTTTTGTTTTGAAAAATCCCTGTACTCCCCCTCAGGGATGGTATAGTCAAAAATGACAATTTTTTCGATAACTCATCCATTTCTTGACGGATCCTTCTCATCTTCGAACTCGACTGAGATATTAATGAGATCATTATGTGTACAAAATTTCATGACAATTGGATGAGGCTTTCAAAAGTTATCGTGTTAACGGCCGGACGGCCGGACACACTGACCGAATCTAGAGTGTACTCATTTTTTTGGAGTGCACAAAAATGGCTTGAAACCCACCCATTGCTCTATCAACTGCGGTAGGGTCAACCGTCGGGTTGGGAAAAGTGATTTTTTCGGCATCTCTGCCATGAACAAGTTACTAACGGCTGATTGCTCCGGATGACTCATCCGATAACGTATCGATAATACCATTAGTAAGTATACAGAATCAAAACAAAACTTCAGCATAGATGCCACGATCACGTGACCCTAAGATGACCGCCAACCCATAATCAGTAACGGGGGAAGCGTAGGACGAATTGGGTTCAGATATCTTTTTCTGTCTGTAAAAGAGAAAAACGATAGAATCTGGCTGCCTATGGATCCTTTAGCGCCGGCCCCAACGGGAGATAAGCCTATGGGAGATATTATTACTATTGTTATTATTATTATTATGACACTGAAGGCAAGTGTCAAGCATAAATAACGATCGTGTACAGGTATGACATCGAAACATAATAAAAAAAGTCATTCATCAATTTACCTGTAAGAGCTTTTATGAATGTCATTTAATGTTATGAAAATATTCTTTGAATTCAAATTAACTTGTCTCTTTTACATTTTCTTTCACGCTTTTTTCTATATATTGCAGGCGTCTCTTGTTTAGCATGTGCAAGTAATATTTAATTTTGAAACATGCCTCATTTTCTGTTTTACTTTTGGCTGAATGCTTCAGGGTTTACTGGTAGCTCTGCTGTCAGTCAATTAGAAAGCATAGAGAAAGCAATTTGTAATCGTTTGGTATTTTATTACAAAACTGACTGACTTTAAAGCGTTTTTCAAGTAAACAACTTCTCAAAATAGAAGTGTTCACTCATTTGATCAGATTACTGTCGTGCACTCTAATACGATTAATCAATCGAGTAGAGCCCTGCAAAGTCCACTTTTTTTTATTTCGATTTCAACGTCAAAATTTGTTTTGTCTGGTAGAAGCGACATGTCATCGATTCTATTGCTAGAATTTTAACATAGACATAGAGAAATGTATAAAAAGTTGAATGAATAAAAAAAGTCAAAGAATTAAATTCAAACATGGATCTTGAATTTATTTTGCATTTTTAATACATAAAAATAATTACAAAGATTTTTAACATGAAAAACATGAATCTGCAATATTCGATACGTATTATACCGAAACAATTAGTAATTGATGATGCAGACAGTGATAGTACTTGAGATGAAATTGCGACGTTTTTTTTATTAATTATGTTTTCATATAGTTGATTTTTTCAACAGTATAACTAAAAGTTCATTCTTACTCTATGTAACAAAGTATGCTTTTTTAATTATGGCGGAAAAAAAACTTGCTTTATTGAAAGTCGCAATTTAGTCGAAGATTGTTATAATTTTGACGGTGTGGGAGTTTGAGTCACAGTCACGTTTCTTAGTCTTTCGCAGGTAGAAATGGACAGATCAGAGATTTTTAAGATGAAAGTCAAGTCACAAAAATGATTATATATTTTAATTTACTTATTACTTGTCTGCAATTCATGACAGTCTTTCATGTCCCTTGTGTCTATTCCAACGGCTAAATTTAGACTACACAAGAACTACAGGCATGAATTTAAAAAAGTATATTCATTTCCTTCACATGATTTAAGACTATTTTTGAAGACCACATGTCAAGTCAAGTCAAAAAATGACTCGACTCGTCAATCTCTGCTCGCAGGTCTTCATTATCAGGAGATGTTTATCGCTGTGAAATATCCGGGCGTGACGCCTTATCCCTAAACAGATTTATATTATGCTCAAAAGAATGATTGTTATTTTCATCAGGATTTGCAGAAGATCGAATATTAACGAGTACAAGCGCAGTGTTCTACTTTTTCTTCTTCTTATTGTATACCTCTGTGTGAGGTCTATATCTATCTGCGCCTCTAAAATCTATTATAGATAAAACACTCGTTTCATCAGCATACGCAAGAATGAATATACGTAACATAATTATACTTATGATAATGAAAATGTTCTTCTCATTAAACATTGTTTCTTTACTCGATTAATCATGGCTGAAGAAAGAGAAAATACTGGCGTTTTTGTTAGATTTTCTTTATTATTCTTTTCTTTAAGTTGAGATAATGTATTTTTTTAGTACTGTCTGAGTCGCCATACCAAAAGATATTCGGTGTTAATTTTCTAATCAAATTCATATTTGATAATGACATTTTTGCTGCATGCTTCTGAGATATTATTAAAGAAAAAAAGAGAAAGTCTACATAGACGAAAAAAAAGAGCATCGAGTCCGTTTAATCAAAGTTATTCTCTCTGTTTTGAATTCGATTGCTTGCCGGTGATTTCGTGATACAATCTTGTTTCTCATGTTCAGTGTTAATCAATGAGTAATGTTCTGACTGTGTTTGTGTCTCAATAGATTACAGCAAAATTCAAAATCTATATTTGTATTTATTTCTTCCTCTTCATTGCCTCATTGTTACAGGAATAAAAAAAAAAGGAAACAGTCGTATAACATAAAACACTATATTCTCTTTGATATCATTTGTTATCTTTGTTTTAATTTCTTCCGTCTATTATATTAGCACTGTGCGTGGCACTTAATTCGAAAGAGTAACTTTATTGCCAATTTTAGTAATGAAGATTATTTAGTTAATTTCTATGGCAAAAATGCATTTGTCTTGCTTACATCAAGACAAGTTTATATTCGAGCGAGAGAGAGAGAGAGCGAGCGAGATAGTGATATACACAATAAAAAAAAGCCTTACAGCATCAAGAAGACGGAGGCGAAGAAGAAAGGAAAGGAAACGATAAAGAGAAGGGAACAGAGAAGGAAAATATTAGTGCATAAGTGATAGTGAAATCGGTAAATTACAAAAACTTTTACAACAATCAAACGACCACTTGTTCTCTTGTCTATCATAAATCATGGCATTGAATTTCACAGTTCCCGTGAGTTTAAATGAAGCATTTATTATAAATTGAGATACCTTCATCTATTTATAGATTCCCATCGTTAATGTTAAAAATGAAACGTTAGTTCGTCCAGAAATTTTACGACGTTCATTTGTTATTCATTATCTGAGTATTTACGCTCTTTTACTTACTATATTTGGTACTATTGGCAATGTTTTAACGATAGTTGTATTATTCAGACGTCATCTTCGTCGTTTTGTAACTGTACGCTATTTAATTGCTGTTAGTATATGTGACATTATATCATTATATGGATGGAATTTAAATAATTTTTATAAATTTAATATTAGTCGTGTTGGAGGAAATATTGAAGATTTATCTCTTGTTCATTGTCGACTAATTTCATTCATGACATTTGTTGCCTTACAACTATCAAGTTGGTATCTGTCAGCCGTTAGCCTAGGTAACAACATTGAACAAAAAAGTTCATTATTTGAAGACGTTTAAGTTTTCTTTTATCTCGCTTTCTCTCTCTTTCTACTTATAGATCGTTGTCTTAGTCTTTATTGGCTTCAATGGAAACAGTCATACGGAAGAATTAGATATACTAAATATTATCTTATTTTTCTAACTTTAACTTGTCTTACCGTTAATAGTCATATATTATTCTTAAACGGCTATAGTACATCGTCGAATGGAGCTGTATGCTATAGAACCCGTACAAATTATCATTATATTTATCCGCAATGGGAACGGGTTCATTTAGTTCTTTACAATCTTTGTCCATTTGCTATCATGTGTATTTGTAATACATACATTATATATGTTACTGTGAAATCAAGTCGATCACACAATTTAGGTGGTCCGAATAGAAACAATCGAAAAAGTCTCGAACGATATCGACAATTTACTGCTTTACTTATAATTGTAACATTTGCGTTTGTCATATTGACTCTACCAGCTTGTATCTATTTTGTATTTTTCCGCAATGATTTTGCATTAACAACACAACGTAACTATCGTTATATGATTCAAATATTTTTGAATTCAATTCAATTTACATGCCACGGAATCAATTTTTTTCTTTATTGTTTTTCGGCGTCAAGCTTTCGCCATGAATTGTATGGGATGTTTCGAGAGCTAGTATACCATTGCCGTTGTAAATGTGGTTGGCTTCATCTTAATGATCGACAGAATATTCATATGCGACGTTATAAACATGGCAATCATACGAATGCATCACCGTTAGAACGTCAACGAACGTGCCATGCTTGAGAAAATCGAATGAATGATTACGAATTTTTATTTTTCGTCTACAAACTCAAATCGTTAAGGCGGCTAAAAATAAAATGGAGCCATTGCTAACAAGAGAATTTGAAGACCTAAACTAAAAATATTCTTTTTTGAATTATTTTAAACAAATTTTCGCTTTATTGACGTTTAATTATTGTCTTTCCGTTGATGACTAACTGTCAATTCGATTTGATTATATCAACATTAATTCTATTTCATATCTAGCTTATTTTTATTACCTAATTTACTAAAATATTCTCATGTTTATAGTTTGGTGAATTCCAACAAATATTTTATGTAGATGTGTTGATTCTTTTTTTTGTAACAATCTGCTTGTCTATGCTTGATTGCTATTGTTTCTTGTTATATATCTCTTGCGGTCGATTCTTATTATTATTTACATTCGATTATGAAAGTGCCATGTACGTAAGGACTATAGCAAACATCGAAAAAGAATATTTTTACTATATTATGTAACTTATAATGGCGCTTCTACAGAAAAATGCAAGGTTTCATGGGTAAATTGCAGTGACCATCACATCGCAAGCTCCGTTGTCACCGAAATTTTATTATTCTGCTTACACTTCTTGCTTTCCTATTGTTATTGCGGTCTCTTGTTAATATTAAAGTCAGTCATTATATATATTAAACACAAAAGATCAAATTGTATACATGGAAGTGAGATTAAACACAAAGAAGAATTATGTAATATAAGTTGATTAAAATAAGTCTCAATAAAAATGAACTGCGCGATAGCATATGAAGCGTGTCGGCAATCGAAGAAGTTTACAAATATTTTTCTTCTGATTATTTCAAGCTTTTAATAAGTTGTGAAATTCGACCAATTAATAGGAAAATATTGTCGTGACGACAAAAAATTTACTAGGCCATTCTAAACGTGTTGACGATCTAAGTTTCTTTTTTGATCGCTTTATTTATATTTTTTGATCTTTTTTATCCGTTATTTTATTCAAATGATGATGATACCATCGACTAGAAATATAATCTGATCGAGATTTTTTTGCTTCTTATGAACTCGAATAATTGACAAAATACTTGTGTTGTAGAATAGGGTGATGCCATATAATCAGTAAAGTTTTCTTCGATTACTAACTCCATCTGCGAAAGATCTTGAGCTTCGTGCGATATTGTTAACAGCTGAAGCCACAGCTGGAAAAGAAATGTAATTGGCTCCTAACAATTTATAAAATACCAAATCCATTGGATGTGAATAGATTCTCTGTCTTTGTTGGCATGCTACGTGTCTTTTTTTAAATATAAATCTCAATTATTTCACTACACTTCTGCTTTTCATGCTTATTTTAGAGCATTTTATTTATCTTCATTCAATTTAGTCTATTATTAAACTATGGTAATAATTAAATCGAGTTTTCGATTTCCAATAAATCAATGAATTTATTTAGCCTTTGCGTCTTGATGTCAAACGCAAATTATCAGTTCGATCAGATCGAGTCAAATGTGTTGATATTCATCCGAATGAACCATGGATTTTAGTAACATTATTTAATGGTCATGCTCATATTTACAATCATGAAACTCAAGTATATTTTTGTTACCTATATCTATTCATCATCATCATCATTATCAAATATTCTTCTTTTTCTTCATAGCAACTAGTTAAAACTTTCGAAATATGTAATGTTCCTGTTCGTGCTGGTAAATTTGTTGTTCGGAAAAATTGGGCGATTATTGGATCGGTAAGATTCTTGTTTTTCTATTTAAATTTTAACTTGATTTTCTTGCCAGGACGATATGTTCGTACGTATTTATAACTATAATACTCTCGAACGGTTACATCAATTCGAAGCACATAGCGATTATATACGTTCAATAGCCGTTCATCCGACTCAATCATATATACTGACTAGTAGTGGTATGTGTTACGTTCGTTTTAATATGTTGATTATTATGAATATTATTTTTCAACAGATGATATGACAATTAAATTATGGGATTGGGATGCTAAATGGGCGTTAAAACAAACATTTGAAGGACATATACATTATGTCATGCATGTAGCTATTAATCCAAAAGATAATAATACATTTGCATCAGCTTCTCTTGATCGTACTGTGAAGGTAAACTCATAGCTAATGATTGATTATTTAATTTTTGTTCTATTTCCAAAGCTAGGTATGGCAATTGGGATCAAGTCAACCGAATTTTACTCTTGAAGGACATGAAAAAGGTGCCAACTGTGTTGATTATTATCCAGGTGGTGATAAACCTTATCTTGTTTCTGGTGGTGATGATCGTCGTATAAAAATATGGGATTATCAAGTAAATCTTTTTTCTTTTAACATATTTTCAATGAAAAATAGCAATCTATTTTATTTTCATGTAGAATAAAACATGTGTACAGACATTAGAAGGACACGCACAAAATATTAGTAGTGTTATATTTCATCCTGAATTACCAATTATACTGAGTGGATCAGAGGATGGTACTATCAAATTGTGGCATTCCAATACATATCGTCTTGAGTCTACACTTAACTATGGTCTTGAACGATGTTGGTCTATAGCATGCTTACAAGGATCAAATAATGTTGCACTTGGTTACGATGAAGGGACAATGATGATCAAAGTATCTGCTTTAAATAAGTAAAGAATAAAATATAGCTAAGTATTTATTTTTTAGTTGGGCCGCGAAGAGCCAGCTATGTCTATGGATGCTTCAAGTGGTAAAATAGTATGGGCTAAACATTGCGAAATTCAACAAGTTAATCTAAAACAATTGAGCAGTGATCAACAGCTAAACGATGGTGAAAAAGTACCATTAAATGTTAAAGAATTAGGTAGTTGCGAAATATATCCACAAACATTATCTCATTCACCAAATGGAAGGTTGAATTAAATTTAGTGTTTTAATTCTGGATCGCTTTAGATTTTCTTTAGATTTGTTGTTGTTTGTGGCGATGGAGAATATATAATTTATACAGCACTAACATTACGTAATAAAAGCTATGGAAATGCTATGGAATTCGTTTGGTCAGAAGATTCATCGGAATATGCTATACGAGATGGGAATTCGGTTAAAATTTTTAAAAATTTTAAAGAAAAAAAAACATTTAAACCAGAAACCGGAATTGATGGTATGATAAATATAGTTTATGAATCTCATAAAGATTTTGTTCGCTGCGCATAAATAAAAACAATTCGAATAACTAATAAATGACTTGAATTTTATTTTTCTAGCTATTTTCGGTGGTCATCTTTTTGGTGTTAGATCGAATTCAGGCTTAACATTTTATGATTGGGAAACAACAAGTTTAATTCGTCGAATTGAAATTGCACCAAAAACTGTATGTTTCACTTATTTTGTTTCTATTATTCGACTCATTTCATGAATATCTATCATAGATCTATTGGAGTCAAACTGGTGAATTAGTTTGTATTGCAACAGAAGAATCTTATTATATTCTTCGCTATAATTCTCAAGCAATAGTTGCTGCATCTACAAATAAAGATCTTGTTTCTGAAGATGGCATTGAAGATGCATTCGATGTAAATATCACTATGTTTTCCTTTATGACGTAGTTATCTTTTCTTTTTTTTAGGCTCTAAGTGAAATTTCTGAAGTTATAAAAACAGGCATATGGGTAGGCGATTGTTTTATTTATACGAATTCTCTCAATCGAATAAATTATTATGTTGGCGGCGAAATAGTAACGGTTTCACATTTGGACAGGTAAGAAAAACAATTTTGTCTATCACTATTTTTATTTATACTAAATCTGTCATATTTAGAGTCATGTATTTATTAGGTTATGTATCTGACGAAAATCGTTTATATTTGGGCGATAAAGATATGTCCATTGTATCATTTGGATTGTCACGATCGGTTCTTGAATATCAAACAGCTGTTATGCGAAAAGATTTCGCAACAGCTGATCAAGTTCTTCCAGCAATTCCAAACGGACAACGAACACGTGTAGCACATTTTCTAGAAAAACAAGTTCGTTCGCAGACTTTATTGTTTAGTTGATACTAAATTCACTTTTTGTTTTAGGGTTTTCGACAGCAAGCATTGGCAGTTACATTGGATACTGAACATAAATTTGAATTAGCTCTTCACTTAGAAAATTTACAAGTTTGTCATGAACTGGCTGTTGAATTAGATAATGAACAAAAATGGCTACAACTATCTGATGTTGCTACGAAACAAGGAGACTTTTCTTTAGTTCAAGAATGTCTAACACGTGCACAATCATTTGGTTCACTTATTCTTTTGGCAAGTGCGTCCAGTGATCAACAATTAATGTCGACTATTGGTGAACAATCACGAAAAGCTGGACAATTTAATATCGCTTTTCTGTCAAGTTTTGTTTTGGGAAAATTAGAGCAATGCTTAGATATTCTTATTGAAAATCAACGTTTACCAGAAGCAGCATTTTTTGCTCGAACATATCTTCCATCGCAAATAAATCGTATTGTTGGATTATGGAGAGATAAATTAAAAGAACTGAATATGGAACGTGCGGCACAAACATTAGCGAATCCAACAGATTATGAAAATCTTTTCCCAGGTTTTACTGATACGAATAAAACAGAACAGTTTTTAAAACAAAACAAAAAAAACACATCGGCTAGAAATTATCCAGTACAGTTGGTATAAAGATTAAGATTTGTTTGAAAAGATCTTATTTGAAGTTCTTTCTTTAGCCGAATTGGGAAAGAAATCCAATCGCTGAAATGAAAGCAGCCGAAGAGAATGGACAATTTTCTTATATTCCAATTCAATCAAATCAAAGAATAACAGATGATAACGAAGACAACTTTGATGATGCGAATGAAACATCGACACAATCTACAATTAAGGTTGAACATGAAAATTGGCGGTCATTGAATAATCTTTATTAATTTTCGATAGTACTAGTAGAGAATACAAGAGTTCGATATTTATCTTAATCAAGACGAGAAAAAAACCTATTCAATTAACTGTTGATCAGAATGAGCTAAAACAATATTTCCTTTGAAATAAAATTAAAACGATATTTTTACTATATAAATTGAATTTCAGTAATTAGTTTTTCGATATTTTAGGATCTTCGATTCGATGATGATGATGATAAATCTCTCAACGATACATGAAAACAACTGTGATATACATGTATCGAGTTCCCAATGGTATTTTATTCAATGAAATCCACGAATAGCTGTTTTCTCTCTCTCTCTCTCTCTCTGTTTGTAACATATCGTTAATTTTTTTTCCTCGTTTTTTTTTATTTTGGTAACATGTGTCTAATTTTGAGCTCTTCTATTTTCTCATTCAATGTTATTGTTATGAAACCAAAAACCTCAATGTTTCTCTATATAAATTGATATTTTATTCAAGATCATTATTCTTTTATATGTCATATGTTATTTGCAATGGGTTATTCAGTAAAACTAAAGGAAAGTTTGAAGAATTCATTCATTATTCCGTTAGTTATCTCAACAGACAATACTTATGACATGGTAATTTTCCGCAAACGTATAAACGCAAGTATTCTCCATCGTCAATGATATTCACTTAATATCAAACAAAAAATACAAAGAAAAATGCATCATCTGATTTGAGATGTCATATTGACATGAAACCTGTGAATTTTCGTGTTCATAAGTGTAACATTGTTGAGTATTATCATTACAACAGCAATTTTTCAGCACGATAATTATCGTCGGATTACTTAATCGGACGTCGAAGACATAAATGTGATAAATATGCAAAGACAAACAGCTCGGGATTAGGGGTGTTACTTTATATTTACTTTACTTTTTAAAGATAAATAAAACCTTTATATTTACAAAATAAAGATAAATGAAATCTTTATATTTATAAAATAAAGAATGAAGAATTTATGAAATCTTTATTCTTTAAAAAATAAAGAAAGATAAAATGTTTATAGTTATAAAGTAAAGATAATGATAATCTTTATCTTTATTTAATAACGATAAAATAAAGAATAAAGAAAAATATTTTTCCTTGATAACCCAAAATTTGGTCTTCTCCGGATCGCTTGAAGAAAATTAAGAAGTCCAAGACTAAAAAAATTTTGAACACTAGATTTTTTTCCATAAATGATTTATCCTTCACCATCCTTTGGTAGTATTATTTCATACTGCAATGTCAGTGATGATAAGCAAAAACTGCAATCAATGTTCTCTGTTGTTATACAAATTATTTATCTATTTACCAATGACTAAAGAAAATCTTTCTTTATTCTTTATTTTAACTTTATTTTTACAAATAAAGATTATCTTTATTCTTTAATATAAAGATCAATAAAGACAAAGCAACACCCCTACTCGGGATAAAATGTCGACAGATCGCAAGCAAGAAAAAATGATGATATCGATAGTAAAATTTTATTGATGTGCGTTTTTTCTCTCGTTATTTTGCCAGTTATTAATACAACTTCGTTTTTCACAGTTCAGCTTTAAGAAAAAACCAAAACAAGTAGCTAATCAACATTTTAATCAGTTTCTAATTCATAGAGCGAACTCATGTACATGCTGATTGGTATTGGACATAAGCTGCAATGACAATGTTTTCGTGCATTTATTCGAAGTATTATTATGTTAAAGCCCCTACATAGTGAGCAAGAAGTTTTTCTCTGCAATTTTGCGATGAACGTACAAATCGAGTGACTTCCAATTCCTATGGCACATAATTGAATTATTATTTGTTTCGTGAATCAAATATGTTAAGCCGAAAGTTAGTTTCATTTTCTACTAATTCTGTATGAATTTGATAGAAATCAAAAGTCAGTATCCAATATTAGCGCGATATGATATTTTGAGACTGCTAGTTTCATTGGAATACCGCTTCGATTAAATAAGTCACGATCTGAAATACATGAATTCAAATGTTCACACACGAATATTTAAAAGAACATATGAAAATGCAGTGCCCAGGTCGTCAAATCCGATGCAGGATCCTAGAAACCGACATAATCCGATAGGATTTCCGGGTTGAGAAATTCAACAACGGATCCGAAAGTCGAATTCCTGTGATCATCCACCGATCTGCGACTGTCGGAGTCAATGAACTTTCCTACTATCAGTTTCCAATAGGATCTGATGACCATCGCTACATTTCATGTCCATAGTCAATGCTTTTCCATCTCATATAATTCAAGCCACATCAGTATTTAACGGTAAATTTTTATGAAAATTTATCGATGAAATCCTTCATGTTTCTTACGAGTTTCAAAGACGTTCTAATTATATCATCAACAGGCACACCTTTCCACAAAGCCATAAAACAGATTTTTCAAAATTATCATACTTTGCAATAGGTTATCGTGGTCCAGCAATCCGAATCTGTTGTCATTTTTTCGCGACGGCCGTCCATTGGTCGGGTGTGGTTGTGCGTGATAGAAGAACTACACTCACGCTTTCATCTAGACCCGCACCCACACCCTTTTATTGAAAGCAACATTGCAAGTATTGACATCTTGCTTGCGTCATACGGCTTGCATCATAAAATTATCGCATTGTACTATCAAGAAATAACACAAAGGTTGATTGTTTTATCTTAGCGCATGACTTTTAACTGGGATATAAAAACATGTCGCAATGTGAAGCAAATTAAGTAGTAGAGCGTTCTCTGTCAACAAAGTTAGTAACTGACTCGAGGTTTATTCTACATTTATTTCCAACATAGGTTGGGCGAGGGTTGGGATGAGAGTGTCGATGTATTATTCATTAGATGCGCACACCCACACTCTCAAGAAATTGACGTGGAATATGGGCATGGCGTATAATAACTATTTTTCGTGATATTTTCATTACGTACAACGGAAACTCCTAAAAAACTTAGGGATTTTTCGGAACACCAACAAGCCTTGGTCGGGTCAACCTTGGAAGATGAGTCTTGCATTAAGACACATCTAGATCAAGAGTTACTATTGGATTACTATTAACGCTAACTACGTCATAGTTAATTGTTTCATTTGATCTACGCAGTGATACTGCTAGTAAGGTGACGATATTTCATGTTGCTGTTCGTCATGTATATGTTGACAGAAATCGTCTAGCATTCCTCTTCTTATCTTGCATTTTAAAGTAACCTAAATCCTTTTAGTAGTTGGTTGGCGACGATTACGTCGCGTTACTTGTTAATAAGTCTACCAATCAATTCAATTCAAGAAATTTTATTGATTCATATGGGTGAAGGTCTTAATCGAGAAATTATTTGAAAACATGAGCCTGTGTAAAGATATTTTCTGATGTAGTGCAACAATTGCTGTTTAGATTAGTAAGCTCATCATAAGAATGACTAAAAATTGTTGATATTCTGCAGAAAAAACACTGCTGAATTACATCCATAAAAAAGAGTCTTTGTAGAGCTTTGCATAAACGAGTGTTGATATTTTTCTTTAAAATGAAGAACATTTATTTTCCAAGTTTTAGTTCCGACAATTGTAACGTTTGATAGAAGGAAAAGTCAAACATATATATTTGGTAATCAAACTGTACTTATATGTGCTTTTCTTAGTATATTTCAATGATGACTACACAAGAAGTTCTTGTTACTTTGAAGGGCCATGCTCGACTTATCGAGATTGATACAAAAAAGGTGACAATGGATTCCATATGTCGACAGATCAAACTTGCTGTAGATTTAGATGATGGCACGCCCACTTTAATAGAAATCTACAATGCCAAATGGAAGAATTTTGTTGCATTCACCAAAATTGAACAACTTTATCAAGAGAAAATGATTCATTTTCAATTAGATGCAGTAACAAATCTGCCAGATCTAAATTTACTGGTACGTAAAATATGAGTCATCGATTCACTTGAAGAAAAGGGAGATATAAAAGACCAAAAAAATACTTAATCCAATAGAAGAATTCATTTGTATTTTTGAGATTGAATTTCATGAGGCAAAGTTCAAAATTTGTGCATAATTTGGTATTCAAAACTAAACATTTCAATCTGGATGCATCCATTCAACACTCAGACCCGGCCCAATCCTACAGGAATTCAATCGGATTTTATGTGAATTTCAATACAACCGATGAAACGCTATGGGAATTTCGAGAAGCGCGATGAAATTAGAATCCTAAGTATTGGAATTCGATAGAATCTAACGTGCCCCTCCCAGGTTGATCAAAACGGGCCACCGCAAACCGGTGAAACATAACCGTAAACGGTCGTTTTTGCATCGTATTCCGTCGTAAAACGGCCGTTTTAAGCCGTATTAAGGCGTTTTAACAGGGGCAGTATTACGACCATACACGGACACCGTATGTCAGCCGTAAAACCTCGTAAAACCGGCGTAATATTATCGTATTCTATAGAATATACGGCCGTATTACTGCCCCTGTTATACGGGAAAAATACGGTACGTAAAACGGGCCGTATTTGTATCGTATACGACCGTTTACTGATCGTTTTCTTCGACCGGGGCTATAACTGTCCTTTGATGTTGCCATTATCCAAGGTTCAACAATGAGTGGGTCAGATCTTGTCAGATCATAACTCTGATCTTGTGTCACCTTATAAAAATGTGTGGGTGTCGCTCAGCCCTCCATACACCCACACCTTCATTTAATGCAATTGTGAGGTCTGTTCGGTCTTGCGTTATCGGATCGATTCATGATAGCCAGTTGTTGATCATTGGTCAAGATAGGCATTTTATCGACTAGTAAATAATCGAGAAAAGATCTAGAAAAATCTAACATGAAATCATATAAGTTTTGTATGTTCAGACGAGTTGCTTATGTGGAGTTGTATGTGCAAAAAGAAACGGTGAACGAATCGTCGTCAAGCACAATGCTAGAAATTCATACACCACATATTTTCGTGATCGAAATGCGAAACTATAATTTGCAACATTTCAGTGCAGCACATTTTATTTTGATTTGCAGTTATTGCATCGTGTCATACACCAGTGAATTTATAGATTTCGATGCATAATTGACTTGTGATTACAAAAATACTTGAATGCTGCACGCTTAAAAATATATATTAGCAAATCTTTGTTTTATGTTGAATTTTACGATTTTTTTCTGAATATTAGATTCCAGAGGTAGAAAAATTAAAATGTGTGGACGATAAATGGAGTGGCACATGCAAATCTCTAGGATCAGCGGCGAGCATCATATTTCAAGAAATTTCGAATTCAAAACACTTCACAGCATTACAATTATTGAATGGTTGTTTAGCAGGACTGAGAAATCCGAACCAAGATTTACTCTCATTCTGTAGCTCATTTCTTCGCAAAGCTGATGGACAAAAACACTGTGAAAAAATATACTCAGGAATTGACGCTATGTTGAAAAACAAAGGCAATTCTGTTAATTCTCAAGATTGCGCAGAATTATGNAAAGTATGTGTTGAATCAATTGGAACCGTAGTCGATGCCTTGTTATATAATATGTCATTTGGTTTTGCGATAGCTACAGCAGTTCAATCCTATCATATATGGAAAGCTTATAACGAAATAAAAGAAGCGCAGAATATCATAGAAGATTCAAAGGAATTATTAACGATAATTGATGAAAAGATCAAAGGTATTGAAAATAGATTAAAATTAATTCATCAAACAATTACGCACAATAACAATAATTTAACAAGAAATGAAATTCTTCAAATGCAAGAACTTGCTAAAGAAACTGACAGTATTTGTAATTCGGTCAAACAAGATCTTGACAAAATAAAAATAAATATCAATAACGAAGTTAAGTATTTGAATATTTATCGTACGCTGCATACAGTAGATACTGTTGGAAATATTGCACAAGGAGCAAATGCTATTCATACACTTTATCGTATCTGGGATTCCTTGCCAAATGCGTCGTCGACTTTAAAAGCAGTGACTGTGGCTACTGGTGCCTTATTTGCTTCTATGACAGTGGTGAACATTGCTTCTGCAATAATTACAAAAGAGAAGATGAAAGAATTACGACAGATTGCCGAGCACTGTGAAAAATTAAAAGTAAATGCCGAAAGCTACGAGAAAACTATTGTTGTTTTAAATCAGTACTTGCAACAATTGATGCGAGAAGCTGGTGAACCTTGATTGAATAAAATTTCCAAGTTTCGTAATAAGTATTAGAAAACGAAAAATACAAGCTATTAAATTTGATGCTATACATGATCAAAGCAACGTCAACTTTATCTTTAAACCAGGGTCGCCACCTGAAGAAGTCTAAAAAGCGGTAAACTGATCTAAAAAAAGCGGAATCTTACATTGTTGCCGATTTATAATGCTCCTGAGAATATCAGGCATTTTTTCATATTTATTGGATTTCTTTTTTTTCCATAAAAGTTTCAAAACATAAAAGAATGATGACTCACGATATTTGTAAACAATAAGAATTGATTCAATAATATCAAATATTATTCAGCACGTGTGTTTGATATGCAACACGTTTTATACGAAAAAGCGGAACAGCGGAAAAATAGCGGAAAAAGAGTGAAAAAACGGAAACTTTCCGCAAAAAGCGGAAGAGGTGGTAACCTTGGTTTAAACAGAACTGCTCATTCCAACAAGTAGTATCCTATGTATAGAATATCTACTTTCTAGTGTTCAAAAGGCGATTGATATTGTTGATCAACAGTATTTATAGAACTATCGAATTGAGATCTATAGCCATTCACACCAATATGATGAGTAGAATTGAGCTACCCTTCCTATGCAAAAAAATGATGGAAAAAATCCGATTTTAATCATATAGCTTGAAAATAGCGCTGTTCTCGAAATTCGATCGCGAAACCTTATGTTTTTATCAGTTTGTTTTAGACACCTTGTATGTATTATACATAAAGCTGAAACCAAACATATGCTGGTATATTTGAATTTACGGCAAACTCATTTGCACGCAAAATTTCTGATTTTCTAACAAAATCAAAAGCTGTGGTGCTATAAGCAGTATAGCGGGTATGAGCTAAGTGTCAGTGAGAGTGTCCTCGAGATATCCATCAGGGTACATGTGAGGGTGATTGAGGGTGTCGGTGAATGTCATTATACCATTAAACCACTGCATTTTTTATTTGGATAGAAATTCACAATTTTTTCGTTAAGGTGAATTTGCTGCGAATTCGAATACTACATGAAGTCATCAAATACTATGGAAATCGTTTTGTATTACAATTGGAAGGCTTGTCGTAGCTATGAATCTCATCATTTTGATTATAATCATTAGGAACAAAATATATATCCTTCTCCATCTTGTTTTCATCTTTAGTTATTCATGTAGTATCGACTGTATTTTTTTCACCTGAATTACTGTAATTCTTACATTATACTCAGTGCGCACATCCCAAGTCATTCATTGTCTCAATTTAAATACCAAAGAATCAATTCGAAATTATTGATATCTTGCACAGCTGATAAACGAATAGAATCTAATACAAACATTTAATAACATTGTGAAAGATGCCTGAATTTTTCTCGGATACGCATCTGTCATTCTACAGCAAAATCATATAGATATGCTTCTATGAAGAGTAAGATCCACAGATGGTCTCTTATGTATTTGTTTCTACTGGGCACTTTTCTTTTAAATCATCATGTTGTGTTGTATTTGAGCAAAAGCTAAAGGTGCTTTAAGTTTTAACAAATGACGCATGCGTGGTTGAGCTAATTGCATATGTTCTAGTGTTAACTTAATGTCTGTGCCAAGAAATTCAATAGTATCGTGTAGTATTTGTACACATTTAGTTAATTTTTTTGCAAGCTCAAATAATGTTGTATATTCTTCATGTAGAATATGTTCGAAATCATCTTTTGTTAAGAGTTGTGGATATGAATTATTTATTGATTTAATTAATTTTTCAAGTTCAAAATCTTTTTCTAACTCATTTAATCCGTAGCTATAATTATTTATATTGGATTGTTCATTTGGAAATGATAAAATAAACAATTGGCTTGGATCATTCGAATTTGTTGTTTCTAATAAATCTCGTTTTCTATTAAGACAACATATTTTCAAGTAATACATTTGATTTAATGTCGATATCTTTTCATTTATGGCTTCTGCATGTAGTTTAGTTGATTTTAGATCAGCAATACATTCATCAATTTCATGTTGTTGTTCAATAAGATATTGAATGGATTGTATACACATTAATTTTATTTGATATAACTTTTTCAAACATTCGTTACATCGAATTCGTTCTTCATTCGTTAAATTCATGAAAAACAAAATAAATTTTCAATATTCAGGCGCGTTTATAAAATTTTGCCCAAAAATATACTCCTGTCGATTGCTATTCATAGTTAAACAAATCCAAATAGTAGTAGTGCTGATGAAAAGAAGACAAAATTCAGTGATATTATTTATTATCGAAGAAAAAATGAACAAGACAAAGTAAATAGCAGATAGTTAACTTTTTTTGTTTATCTAAGGCCTATCTAATTCAAATAGCCAAGATAAAATATACGCTATACTATATGTGATGTACATACATTATACAGAGTGTATTGTCATGAGTTCATATTCATCAAGTAGTCGAAAGCTATTTTTTCGTACACAAGCATCAATAGTTCTACCAGCTAAAATAAGACTTATTAAAAAAATAATAAATAATAAACACGAAATTATTAGACAAACGATGGATAAAATCTGGTCAATGTGTACAAATTTTGATATTGACGGGCCTCCGATGACACCATAAATACTCTTCCAGCCAGCAATTATTGTTGAATATGTTGCTATTAGAAATATTAACAAAAATATTGACAATAGTGAACAAATAAAAAATGTAAGAATTGACGAATAACTTTCTCTTTGGCCACTAATAATACCCAACACGCCTGTCGCAAAAAATACCAAACTAAATAATAACGTAGCTGTTGACCATGGCCACATCCAGCGATTTTCTAATTTAAGATTTATAGAATTTCCATTAAAATAATTTGTCGGATCAGGAAATATTGAATATACAAATGTTGCATTGGAATCATTTCGTCCACGATTGTTGGAACCCGTATAAAGTCGTCCGAGTTCTGTTGATAGTAAACCTGCAGTAAATAAAAATATTAAACATCCTAGTATGATACCAGATGCACGAAATGCATAACAGTTTTGGTGATTATGCCTCATAAATGTTGTAGACAAAACACAGTTGTGAATACAGTAACCGAACGGCAATAATTTGAGTGATGATACAAATTTGTTAACGATTTACATTAATGTAAAGAAAAATAATCGAATCTTCCATAAGAACGATGTCAACTTGTACCGAACGAATGAGAAAAAAAGGTAGTAGACAGAAATAAGCAAATTTTTTTAATTGATTCTAATGAACTGATTCATCTTGTATTCTGACGTGAGAAAATATGATAATTTTTTTCATGCAAGCAAAAATCATATTAGTACGCAAAACAAGAGCAAGGATGAAAGTCTATCTTGATAGCCAATCAAGCGTGAACAATATTTGGCATACGACAGTTAGAATTGTCATTTTGTAAAAATTACCGAACGAAGTGATTAAAATAAATTTTTACATTGATTCGAAGAAAATGAATAGACTAATGGATGTCGTAATTC
>OENM01000064.1:123997-168553 GCA_900239745.1 Rotaria magnacalcarata
TACAGAATTTTTCAAGTTGAAAAGGTGTCACAGGAACGTTTTTAACGGTGCGTAGTTTTTGACTTTTTCTATTTCTCTGATTCGTATTAAAAAAATATGCCTGCTATAAAATTTGTAGTCCAGCCACCGCTCTTTCCTACAAGACAGTTTGATTAGGTCAAGAGTTAGAAATATGGTCTAGTAAGGTCGAACATTTTTTCAAAGATTTTTGCAACGCATATTATTCTAGATCCGAAAACAGAGTATATAACCTGAGGATACTTGAAAGATCATTCTTCTTTTCACTATTGATACTTGATTTAAATCATTTCAAAAAGACATGCTACAAGATACTGTAATATCATACACAATCAAAAATATAGTATCAATCAGTCAATTTTAATAGATATACAATGAATAGCGATGACTATATTAATTGAAAAAATAAAGACATATGATAATCGGTAATGAATAAGAAAAATGGTCGCTAGTACGTTTAGTTCATCAAATAGAAACGTGGTTAGCTTTAGGGGTATTACTTTATCTTTATTGATCTTTATATTAAAGAATAAAGATAAATAAAACTTTTATATTTATAATATAAAGATAAGTGAAATCTTTGTATTTATAAAATAAAGAATAAAGAATTTATGAAATATTTATTCTTTAAAAAATAAAGATAAATAAAATCTTTGTATTTATAAAATAAAGATAAAGATAATCTTTATTTGCAAAAATAACGTTAAAATAAAGAATAAAGAAAGATTTTCTTTAGTCATTGGAAAATAGATAAATAATTTGTATAACAACAGAAAACATTGATTGCAGTTCTGGCTTATCATCACTGACATTGCAGTATGAAATAATACTACCAAAGGATGGTGAGGGATAAATCATTTATGGAAAAAAATCTGGTGTTCAAAATTTTTTTAGCCTTGAGCTTCTTAATTTTCTTCAAACTATCCGGAGAAGATCAAATTTTGGGTTTTTAAGGAAAAATATTTTTCTTTATTCTTTATTTTATCGTTATTAAATAAAGATAAAGCTACTTTTTCTTTATCTTTATTTTATAAAGATAAAGATTATCATTATCTTTACTTTATAAATATAAACATTTTATCTTTCTTTATTTTTTAAAGAATAAAGATTTCATAAATTTTTCATTCTTTATTTTATAAATATAAAGATTTCATTTATCTTTATTTTTTAAAGAATAAAGGTTTTATTTATCTTTAAAAAGTAAAGTAAATATAAAGTAACACCCCTGGTTAGCTTACGGTGAAGTCTCACGTAAGTGTACAAAAGATTGGAAATTTTCTCGAGAAAGTACATGATTTGAGAATTAGGACAAAATTTACCAGGGCAAAGTAATTTGCCCTGTCCTGCCCTGTTATGATTGCCCTGCAGGGCAAAAACAGGAGCTTGGCTCTGTAGGACAGGGCACCAGGGCTGCCCTGACCTGATGACGGTCTCTGACTCGAGTAGCTACTGGTGCGGGAAGAAAGATTAAAGAATAGTTGCAATTAATACCAAGTGAACAATTCATTTTTCATTCGTTCTTCATCAGGTTTATGAATTATCGCTATAACAAGGAGACATACAGATTTCTATGATAAATTAATAGTAGGACTACTTCTATTAGCGCAGAATATGAATGAATAATTCAAATAAAATTCTAATTTCATTAAATGATTGATATAAATATTGAAATACTACTATTGATTTAATATTCTTAACAGGTGACTATATTTCAAGAATGTCAACCGGAATTTCTACATGATCTTGTTTTAAAAATGCGTGCATACATATTTACACCTGGTGATATTATATGCCGTAAAGGTGAAGTGGCACGTGAAATGTTTATTATAGCTGATGGTGTCCTCGAAGTAGTCAAGTAAGCCTTTTGTTGGCTTTTGAATCTATTTATCAATCAAATCATTATTGTATTTAGTGACCAAGACGATGTTTTAACACGACTAGTTGCCGGTGACTTTTTTGGCGAAATCGGAATTTTAAATATTGATGGTGCTAACCGACGCACAGCTGATGTACGAAGTGTCGGCTATTCTGAATTATTCTCATTGTCAAAAGAAGATGTTTTGGAAGGTTGTCGAGATTATCCTGAAGCTGAACGTAAATTGTATGAATATGCACACAATCGTCTTGATTTTGATCGAGCTAAAAATGAAGCAGCAGACAACATGACGGATGCATTCAATGCCTTAACATCCACTGCATCTTGTTTAAAACATCACCCGGCGGTAGTCGTGCCAACATCACCAGATCTTTTATTTGTACCAACAAAAGCTGATAGAGATTTCGTCAATGATAATTCAGATAATGACGGTGAAGTTGAAAAAGGACCATCGGGCTGTAGTGACGAAGGAATATCATCAATAGATACTGCGAGGTAAAAATAAATTAGCTTGAAACTTAAATTAAATTTAAGTATAGATTAAAATCAAAAATTTTGAAGCCGAATTCACAAAATTGTGGCTGTAAACATCAACATATACTTGAATTTTGTCAAAATTCATCATCAAAACAGATCTCTTCATTTCGATCATCCGACTGTACTTATTCGAATGATTTGATAAGTGAAATCGATTTGTTGATTAGCGATAATATGGTTTGAAGATAATTATGAGTTTGTTTTTTCTTATTTCATATTCTTCTTTTTAATACGTTCGTAGCGTTCAATTGAACAATTCTATCGACAAGAAATTGCAGGATTACAAGAACAAAATGAAAATAAAGATTTACGAATAAAATTATTAGAACAGAAATTGCAAAAATTACAGGTGTATATTTTCGTTATGAATATCGAAATAATTTATATTTTGACATTTAGAAAATACTTTTCAATCGAAATAGAGAAAGACTTGAAAATCAATGAAGAATTTCATATTTGGAAATACTTAAACAAATCATCGCAACTCGGGAACTTTTATCATACTGTTGCATTTATTCAATATGTTTGTATAACTTATAATCAATTAATACGTAGCTACGAAAATTCTTCATTCTATTAATCCAACGGCATAATATTTTCAGATAAATTACTTTTTCTTTTCTAGTCATGACACTAACCAGTTGATGTATACAATAGTTTTTATTTCGTGCATTTTACATTTCTACAATAATATTATTCTCCCGATGTGAAAAAATACGAAAATTTCGAAACAATGACTGAACTTTACTATTCCAATAGAGACTTCTAGTTCACAATACGGATTCTCGTAGGAGAATATTGCATGATTTACAAAAATCTAATTGGGAGAATCTAGCATTTATACAATTGAACTAATTTTGTGTGTAGACAAGTTACAGTTTTTAACTATTTTGTGCTTGTTAAGATAATGCAAATAAAAGAATAGAATTCACTCTATGTGCATCCTCAAATAAATCTATATAAATCAATATAATGAACTTCGACAATTGCGATAGAACTATTTGGTATAAATATCGAAATGAATATCTGTTCACTATAGAAATTGTTCAACTTTAAGCATAAAAGGGTCGGTGGAAGTTCAGGATGTACACTAAACCGATGTGTTCACATTATGGAAGCATTAACAATCAAAATGTTTTTCTATTGATTAAACAATTATACAGTGAAAAGTAATAATGTATCATCGCTAAGATCAAAAAAGAGAAAGAAGTAAATGTTTTGAGTAAAAAATTACTGAGAATGAATCCAACCCAGTGAAATATTACTTACCGTATTACAATGACGAAAAGATACCAGATGAAATTTTGAGTTACTTCTCTTCTTAAACATGTACTATTCAGAGATTGGATTTTTGATTAATACTGCTGGAGATCATATAGGAAACTTTTTGGAATTTTCAAAAGAATGTCTAGCTTGTAGGCATAGACGAGCGACCTCTATTAATCATTGAATTGATCTATTAAGTAAATATGATTATTTAAAGCTGTACTGCATTTATAGTTATAAATACCGTGTTTTAAAGTATTTTTTTATTTTAATAAAAAAATCTTGTTTCGACCCAATCGTATTAGACGTTTTTGTTTGCCATGTTCTCTATGTGTATGTGTGCGTGTGTTAGGTTAACGAATGGATAAACATGTTGTTGCTTTGTCTTTGTCGTTCTTTCTTTCTCTTACGATTGTTTACTTACCACTGCAGGCTTTTAGAATCGAATGAGAAGGCGAAGAATGAAAAAAGAAAAAGAGACAAAAGTCAACTAGAAAGAAAGGAAATGATGCGTAGGCGTTGACGTCGTTAGCATCATCATTTGACGTTATTCTTCTCGTTCCAATCAGAATCTTAAACTACTTTTCCGTAATCTTATATTTACACGTAATACTCTAATTCTTTTCTTTAGATTCAGTCATGATCGATTGTTAATTAAAACTCCGAAAAAAAAGAAACGAAAATCATAACATGTTTAGTACATTTGCCGACGTATTTGGTTCGGATGATAATGAAACCAAAAAATTAAATAGTACCAAAGATCCGTTTGCTTCATCATTATCTGCAGCAGTCGATCCATTCGGTATATCAAGTGATATGAAGTTATCTGCATCGTCGCAAAGATTTGATGATAGTCCATTCGTCGTTGAAACAGTAAATGAACAGTCTGATCGATCTCATAATGGAAAAGAAACATTATCATCATTAAACTGGAATGCATATCAAAATTCATCAAATGAGCGAACTTCAGATTCAGCAACAACATTCGATCCACTAGAAGATATACCAAATAAAACAACAGGTTTATCAATCAATAATAATAATAATATAACGCATTCCAAAAGCATTAATCTTATGAATCCATTTTCAATTCCAACAATATCAAATGAAGGCTCGACAGTAACTGTTCAAGCTTCACCAATCGATCTTTTATTTGATCTTAACATTGATCCAAGTTCATTTTCACTGATGAATTCCGATAATTCTTTACAAAATTCAGATCAAGTACAATCCTCTTATGATCTTCTTGGACTTAATAAAAAAACCAATTCATCATCGCCGTCAACATCATTTAAAGTTACGAAAAGTGATAGTTTAACTAATATATCAAAAACGAGTTCAACAAAAAAGTCATCTTCATCATCGCTAACATGTAAATCAAATATGCCAACAACATCATCATATCATACGTTACCAATCAATGTTCCACCTGCATCACCGAGTACACTACGAGTTCAAGCAACAGCATTGACAATAATGACAGGTACAACATCGACATCGACAACTCCATACGATGATCAATTTCTTGATTGGTTAACGCAATCTGATGATTTAATGTGTAGTGTTGATCCAAAATTGAGTGGACAATCGAAAAAAATGGACATTAACATGTTAAAAAGTACTGAAGATCTTCTTGGAAGCATTTCTAGACAACCACAGCAAACATTAACAACTGTTCAAGAAGCATCGCAAGAATCAGTTGGATCTCCACCTATAGAAGCTATGCCTAAACCGCCACCTATTCGTCGTCCATCGATTGAAGAAGTACCGTCAATATGTATTTATGAACCTACATGTGATCATAATGATAGCAATGTTGTTCCACAAGGATATTTCGATATGAGACAAGAAAAAGCAAAGAAGAAGGAAAATAATGATTCAGACGATTCCGATGATTCAAAAATGGTTTTTAAAATTGAAGAAAAAAAAAGTAATACATTTCCCTATGATGCAAATATTCCTGTACCATTATTACCACCGCCGCCATCGTCACTAACGAAAAAATACCAAGAGGCTAGTGATGATGCTAGTGCATCGTCAGAATCCGACAACGAAGATGAACATGATCCGTCAGTTATATATCCGTTAAAATCTGCGAAAAAGAAAACCAATCGCAAACCAAATGTAAATCTTTTTGCTGATTGGGAAGAAGATGGAGATAAGAATGTTTCTCAGGAAGAACATTCGAAAATAGAAGATAGGGTATGCTTAATGTTTCTATGTGTATATTCATTGTTGTCTTGTCTGTGTTACAATTATAGTTCAGGTTGGTGTTATTGTAAAAATAGAACGTTTTAAACATTTGATCTATTTGATTTTTAGCACGAAAATGCTCAATCAGCACCATTAGATTATTATTTACATGAGCCAGATTCGGATGATAGTGCACCATTAGAACCATATCATAGTGATATAAATGAATTACAATCGCAACAACTTAATGGATGGCCATTACAAATTCGTATGCCGTTAAGACAAAAAGATTTATACAAAAGTACTTTTCAAAGATTTAGTGAAACACGTAAGATATATCCGTTAAAGTTTTCTATTGAATAAATAATTTTCTTTTTCATTCAGGTAATTGGCAAGACTGTTTCGTTAAAATATCACTCGATGAGAAAAAATTACGTTTTTATTCACTTCAAAGTAGCGAATATCCGTTTGCTGAAATTGAATTACAAACATGGTATCAATGTACGAAATTCAATCTTCAACAATATGATCATTACACAAAAATTCATACATTAAAAATTTTTGAAGCTAATTATAAAGAAATTCCGCAAGTTCGTATGGATCGTCTTGTAACTTTACCGGAGAAGTTATTAAGAAAATTTACTCGACCGAATAAAGCACAGCAAGTTTTACTTGATCATGCAAATTGTGTTAAGCAAGAAATTGTTAAATTCGGTCAATTAAATTATACGTCTTTGAAAAACTTTTCAATTGTATTAGATGATCTATTTTGGTCAATGCCTGTTACACGTAGTCGTTTACAAAAACATTCAAAAGAAGAAATAACTGTTAAAATCGTAGATGAATATTATGCACATATTGATAAATATCGTCATATATGTAAACATAAGTCTCGTACACGTGTATTTATTTTAGCTTTTCTAAATGGTTACACGCCAACAATTGAAATAGGTATGAACGATTGGTTTCGTCATGGTAAAGAAGTTAATAAACGTAATGAAATAATTATCAATAAAACATTACAAGAATATTGGATTAAGCCAGAACAAGTTGAATTGGCATCAATTGTCGATGAAAAAGAATACGAAACTAGTCATTTACTTAAATTAGTACCGCCAGATAGTCAAAAAATTGAAATTATGCGTTTTCGTACTAGACCTAAACAAAATATTGAACTTCCGTTGCAAGTAAGAGAAAATAACTTATGATTAGAATAAATAAATAATTCATTGAATTTACAATAGGTTTATTGTTTTATGTCAGTTATTGAACGTCAAGTTAATATTCGAATTGAAATAATCGTATCGAATGCGTTTAATATAAGTCTACTATCAAAGGCTTCATCGATGGCAACAAACGACAAAACAGCTAATATACGTGATGATAATAGTGACGAACAATGCCCATGTGAAAACATTCAAATTCGTTTTCCAATACCTGATCCATGGGTTTATATGTTTCGAGTTGAGAAACGTTTTCGGTATGGAGCTATACATAGTGTTCGTCGAAAAGCAGGAAAAATAAAGGTAATGAATTTATATATATATATATATATTAAATTACTTAGCGCGTAAAAACAAGCTTAATTTATTTGCATAGATAAGAGAACAGAAGAATCGTGTTGAACTGATTCTCTATGGAACAGAATATTTTCTCATTGAAGTAGCTAAGAAATATGAACAATAAAAACTAATAAATATGCAGACACTATCGAAAGGAAATGTATCAAACATGCGTGTTTTTCTTTTGATCGAGTCGATGTTTGGCAAGGTTAAAGGGCTAGAGGAAAAAAGAGAGGAACGATAAGTTCCCTAGAAACTATCTATCACCGTGATAATTACAAGACTTATATCTTCTGAAGAACTGTAATGTTGTTGCTTTCTTCTTCTAACAAGACAATTGCGGCATACTTTTAAAAACGGAAAGTTTGAGTATGTCATGATAAATGAGTAGAGTGACAGACGGATGAACTTATTAATCTGCATTTCCTGGTGAGCTGACATGAATTAGAACATCTGAATATTGTCTAGTTATCTCCAAGGTGACAAAATTCCAGAGTTAAAATATAATAATTGATTGAGACAAATAAAAATTTGATGGATTAGTTTCTTTTTTTTCTCAATCAAGAATGATAATATCTGTATCAGCATGAAGACAATCATAATTCTCCATTCAAACTATTCTAAAAATTATATAAGATAAACTGGTTACGCTAGTGAATAAAATAAAAACAAATGAAATTCGCAGTTTCATATCCTTTGTTTTTGTCTTAAGCTCTTAGTAAATTATATTCTTAATATAGTTATAATTTTTTTCGGCAACCTATTCGAGATGACTTCTTCTATAAAAGTTAATCACATTTCTGATTCTTGGATTAAACCGGAAATCGAATTTCCGTATTTGATTGTAATTTTAAAAACTAAATATAATCCTAATAGGGTCTCGATCGTTTCATGCTTCATCGTGGTGATCCACTGGCTGCATTGATGGCAGCATCGGTCGGTGTAGCAAAATATGAACAAGCATTTCATTCAATTGTTTGGCGTATTGATCAATTACCGAAACGTGATCAAGGTGCTTATAAAACACATATATTTGAATGCAAATTATCAGTACCATCGTATGATCCTATGCCAGAGAAATTTGAACCGACAGCTGATGTTGAATATGTAATGTCGCAAGCTTTTATTTCACATTGTCAAGTAAAGAGATTTTTGATTTTGTTGCATTGTTCTGTATTTAATGCTTTTTCTCTAGATTCGTTCTGTTGCCGTACCAGAAGCTGAAGAAACACCAGAAAAATGGATACGTCCGAAAAGTTGTTTTAATTATACGCTTGATATTGAATATGCATTTAAAGAAGAAGAAAAAAAAGAATTTGCACCAGTTGAAATCGATATGAAAGAACAATCCATGTCTCAAAGTGAGACAGAAAATAATTCACATTCCGATGAAAGTGATTAAACTATCTATTGCCTTCTAACGAAAAACACATGGAAGGACAAACAAACAAACAATTTATCTATTGTCTCTAAAACCTTATAACAGTTTTCTTGTCATTCGCGAATTATAGAAAATCAAATTAGGACTCTATGCAAAATATCACTTTTTTCTCCTTCCGTTAGACATTCTCTGTTTTTCTTTTCTTTGTGTATACCCCGTTTTACCTTCTGTTTAATTTTCGTGTGATATTTTTCTCGTTTTACTTATGCCCGCTTACTGTATTTGCATTTCTTAGAGTACCTCAGTCGTTTCTACTTTTTACCACTGTTTTGTGCACGTTTAGTAAAGCAAAAAAAAAAAGAAGCAGAAAGAAAACTCATCCCTACATTTTAATATAATTTCAGATATAAAAGCAAAATGACAGTCAATGGAAATACACGTTCCATGAGACAACATATTCAACGTTCACTAGGTGATGATTTTGTTGAACCACCAGCATCAGTCATGTCAGCGATGCCCAACGATGATAATGAAGATGATGAAGGCGAAGAATTTCAACCGAAGGCTGCATCTCGAGGAGGACGCGCAACAACAACACCAGGTCGTGGACGTGGACGACCATCAAGAACAGGACGGAAAACGAGCGGAACGGTTAATCAAACAGATGAAGATGAGATGGAAACTAGTTCAGTCACAATGTCAATAGGAAATAATACAACATACGTTGGCGCTGCACAATCCGAAGAGAAAGGATATTTTCATCATTTATTAGCTGGCAAAACCAATATACAAGTATTAGTGGATCAATGGATCGATTCATATCAAGCCAATCGTGATGAAGCATTAATTGAGCTAATGCAATTCTTTTTGGATAGTAGTGGTTGTAAAGGGAAACTAACACAAACAATGTATTTAAAAATGGAACATGTTGATATGTTACGAGCTATGACTGAACATTTTGATGAGGTAAAATATTTGTCTTCATTTTTCTGTTCTAAACATACCGAACAAAGAATCAATCTTGGTTTTTAGGATACATCAGAATATCCAATTATCATGTCTGGTTTACAATATAAAAAATTTCGTTCATCCTTCAGTGAATTTGTTGTATTATTAATTAAACAAGCATCCTATTCAATTATCTATGATCAATATATGATTGATAATCTTGTAACATTATTAACTGCTTTGTCTGATTCGCCTGTTCGCGCTTTTCGTCATACCGGTACATTAGCTGGTAAGAAGAATTTTTCTTTTTTTTAGCTTCGAACAAAAAACAGCAAAACTCTTTTTGTTTTTATAGTTTTAAAAGTAATGACAGCTTTAGTTGACATTGCATTAACAATAAGTATACAGAAAGATCAATGCCAACGACAATATGAAGCTGAAAGACAAAAATCAAGTGCTCGACGTGCTGCGGATCGACTTGATACATTAACAACTAAACGGAAAGAGGTTTAACATAACTATGAGGCAAATTTTTCATGGATTTGAAATTTTTTCTTTTTCTTTCAGCTTGAAGGAAATGAGAATGAAATTAAAAGCTTTATGAATTTTATATTCAAAGGTGTTTTTATTCATCGCTATCGGTATGAATTCAATTGGAATAAGAATTTTGTTTTTCTGTAAATAGTTCCTTTTTTTAAATAATATTCTAGAGATATTGTGCCAGATATTCGATGTTTATGTATGAGCGAACTCGGTGAATGGATGAAAAGTTATCCGATGGTTTTTCTTGATGATATTTATCTTAAATATATTGGTTGGACTTTATATGATAAAGTAAATCATAAAATTTCATATTACTTTTTAACATTGAACGCGTTCGATCTAATTTAGGTTGGCGATTGTCGTTTACGTTGTTTACTTGCATTAATTCCATTATTTCAAACAACTGATCTTGTTGGTAAACTTGAACTATTTACTAATCGATTCAAAGTAAAAGCTTTTATAGCAAAATATAGGAAAATCATTTTTTCTCTCGTTTGTTTTCAATAGGATCGCATTGTACAAATGACAGTTGATTGCGAATATGAAGTAGCCGTACAAGCCATAAAACTTTTAACTGCTATATTAAAGTAAATAGATGCGAGATGATCAAGGGAAATTTTATGTTATTTATTGTTTCTGATTAGATTCAATGAACGTATCCTTGAAGATAAAGATTGTGAAAATATTTATGAACTTGTTTATCATTCACATCGACAAGTTGCACAAGCTGCTGGTGAATTTCTTAATCAAAAATTATTTCATAAAGCTGAACAACCATCGAATTCTTCCAAAAAACGTAGTCAAAATACCGCTTTTATACATTTACTTGTTCAATTTTTTATTGAAAGCGAGGTAAGATATTTCAATTCGGTTGATGAGAAAATACACAATCGAACATTTCCAATAGTACATGAGCTGTTTCATTTGAATACGCACGCATACTGAGACTGATTTCTAGAGAAAACAAAGACAATCTAGTAGTATGAGCCAATTCCATTAGTTTAGATGAGTACCACAAAAACAGATTCATCCTCTCTATGTAATGCCGCCTAACATGTTAATCTTGTTATTATCATACTTATCAGCGCTGGGCGAATTTTGCGATTAAGTTCAATATTTAATAATGTTATAATTACAACGAGAGACTTCAGCAAATACTACACGTTAAAATTTTCGGACAAATATTTACACTTTTTCAGATCTCTAAGCAGATACGTGAGCAATAAGTACTAAATGAACGTCGCCCTTTTGCTCCCAAAGAGTAATTAATGACTTGAAGTTCCGCTTGTTTCTGCAAACATTAATTGTTACATATTAGCAGAAAAAAAATAGCCTTTGTTCGAAATCTAAAAAGCTGTTAGCGCAATCCCTGCGGGATTAAAATGTGAAACACGATGAAACACCTTTTCTGAAATCCGTCTATCACGGTCAGTGATGGTCTCTGGAGCTTCTCGGTTACGGCCTGTATTATGATGTAGAGAGTCTCTAAAAACCATCACAGACCGTTACAGAAAAATTAATTAACTAATTAATAATTAATAAATTAACCAATTATCTAATTAATTAATTTCTCTGTAACGGTCTGTGGGGGGGGGGTCCAAATGTCTACCCTATATACTTCAACACTCCTTTCAGATCGTGTGTCACAAAACTCGTGAATTCACGACTTCCTGTTTTCCATTGAAAGTTCTAATTAAGCAAAAGACATAAAAATATTTTTCGAGAAAAATAATTATTTGACTTTTGTTTTTAGCTTCACGAACATGCTACGTACTTAGTTGATTCTATGTGGGATCAGCATCCAATGATGAAGGATTGGGAATGTATGACTGATATATTACTCGAGGCACCAGATCAAGAAGAAGATCGTAAGTTTTTCTTATTGTATAGAGAAAAACAAACAAAGATAATTAAATTCATGTTTAGCACTTGACGATCAACATGAAAATTGTTTGATTGAAATTATGGTTTGTTGTGTACGCGAAGCAGCTACCGGAGAATATCCAATAGGTCGTGGTCAACCAAATCGAAAAGTAAATTTTTTAGAAATCAATGTCTAGATTAATTTGATCTTCTTCTTCTTCCTAGTTAACAATGAAAGAACAAAAACAAAAAGAAGATGATAAAAAAGTGCTAACTGACCATTTTATTGGTACTTTACCACCATTACTTAATAAAGTAGAGTGTTCTTTATTCCCGGTTCATTCATTTTCTTCTTGTTTGAAATTTTTAGTATATTGCTGATGCTGATAAATTACTTAATTTATTACAAATTCCACTTCACTTTAATTATGAAGTTTACACAACAACACGACGCGAACGTGATCTTGATGCATATTTAAATGCATTGAGTGATATCGTACAACGACATACTACAGCTGAAGTTTGTTCAAATAGATTCTTTGAATTGCATAGCTTTTTAATATTTCAATTATTTAATTAGATTTTTGATGCTGTTTCAAAATGTTTCGAATGTGTTTGTGATGTTAGTTTTACATTGTCAAATCGAGCTATTGCACATCGTGGAAATATTATTGATAAAATTTTGGCAAATTTCAATGCTGCCATGGGCATTTTCGAAGAAATGGTATAGGAATCGAATGTTTTTGTTGAAAATTATTAAATTTTCTTTTGATTAGGATGAAGCGGATGAAGATGATTTATATCCATTGTTACTCAATTTAAGAAAATTAGATGCATTTCACCAGTAAGAATATTTATCTAATTCAATCATACATTATTATCCTTGTTTTTCAGATGTCACGATTTGGGTAATACAGATTTATGGGATAAAATACATTTATTATTCAAAGCTGCCATTGACAATGAAGATATGTCACCAGAGGTTCATAATAATTCAAACAATTGTTGTTTTCCGAATAATTAATTTTCATATTTACAGATTGTTGATAAGTGTTTTGGTATTGCTAATCGTAGTTTACTCTGGGGATTATATCAATTGGATATGCAATTCGATAAGGTAATATTATTTTTATTTCACTTTTTCACTGCTGCTAAGAATTAGATACGAATGATTTGATGTATAAGAAACAAACAATCGAATCGATAGCTATACTGGTTCAGCAAAAGTAGAAATCATTTTTCAATTACCTAAAGGAGACCGAACAAAAATTTTCGTGGGAATTATAAACTATCGGTTTGAGAACAACGAAATATAAACAACAATGCTTCTCAGCTCTTCTTGTATAGAAATGGAAATAATGCAATAACAAATTTCCTTAAATTATTGTTCGCTAGTTAACACATTCTTTTTAACTAAGCATATTGCTAAAACAAAAAGATTTCCTACTACTAGGAAATAGTAAAAACGAGCATCGGGTTTCTATTTGATTCAATTAGATTTTTCAAAAAGCAAAAACTAATGAACTCTTGTATTCTTCAGGATTTATTGAAAAAACTTGTTAAACGAAGTCGTAAATTATGTGCATTGTGTCAAAAGTTGATGTTACATGCTAATACTCAAATATGTCATTATGCGTATTCAACATTGTGTGACTTATTAATAAGCATGAGTCCTCATTTGGTTGATAAAAATTCAGATTATCAAGTACTTGCTATTGAAATCAATGAAAATCTTATTCAAGCATTGTTGACATTCTTAAATACATACGTTTTCTTCGCTGAAGAGCCGAAAAGTAAGACGAAAAATAGATTTAATTGCAGAAATTACAATTCTCCTTTCTGTCGTTTAGATCAAGATGAGCAAGCTAAAATTGAGACACTTCATAAGAAACGTAATTTATTGGCTGCTTATTGCAAATTAATTGTTCATAATGTATTACCAATTCAAGCTGCCACTAACATTCTTAAATATTATGTTAAAGTAAATTTTAATTTTTCTTGTCAACAAAAACTTTCTATGATGTTCTTTTCGGTTTTTTTTAGTTTAGCAATGATTTTGGTGATATTATTAAAAATACATTTACACGTGCTCGAGATATTTCTAAAATTCACACAGCGAAAACAATGGCCTATAGTCTTATGGCTGTACGTAGGAATAGTGTTATTGGTATCATTCATGAACACATGAATTTGTTTGTATAGGTCTATAAGGATTGTGTTGCAGCTCGTGATGCTGCACAAGAAGC
Source organism: Rotaria magnacalcarata (assembly GCA_900239745.1). NCBI lineage: Eukaryota > Metazoa > Rotifera > Eurotatoria > Philodinida > Philodinidae > Rotaria > Rotaria magnacalcarata. The sequence goes on from OENM01000064.1 coordinate 138,431, forward strand.
GGCTGGCAATGATGAAACAATTAATATTGATTTATCACCATTACGAGTAAGAACGATCCATCGAGAAGTTTTATTTGAAATATTTGTTTTGAATTATAATTAGGAATTAGCTCGTCGATTTAATCTTTCATTTGGTCTTGATATGGCTAAACAACGAGAAGCACTTGCTGCGCTTCATCGGTATGATCGTATTCATTTTTTTTTTCTTTTCTATTTAATTTAAATTTAATTTATCTAGTGAATGCATTCGTTTTGCATTAACGCCATTATTCCGACATGATGATTCATCACAGCCTGGTCCAAATCTTCTATTTCTTGAAGTTTTACCTGAATTTGCTTCGAAACTTCTTAAACCAGATAAAAAAGCTATGTAAGTCTCGCGCTACGAAATGAACCGTTTCTTTCTAATATTTCTATTACTGTTTGTGTTTAGTTATGATCATGTTGATAAACTTGTTCATAATGCAACAATTGAAGGCGATGCATGGCAACCATTGATCAATTATCGTCGTATTCTTAATGACGAACCGGGCGGTGGACATGGTCCTAAAACACGTGCTTCAACAGCTACGCGTGGTCGTAAACGCGCAGCGCCTCAAGATGGTAAAAAGAAGTCTTTTTTTTTTTAATTGTTTATGAACTCTAACCTTTTTTTTAGATGATAATTCCCGATTATAAATCAATATTGGTCTTGTTCAATTTGTACAGCATATAAATATAGATGTGTATTTGTTGTGTCTTTGTTATTATTATCGTTGTGTTGATTAGTCAAACTTTGTTTGTTCGCTGTCGCTTGTAGTCTAACGAGACTTCTGTTAAATAAAATAAAAAGTCAAGGAACTCTAAAATAAAATTTTTGTAAATAATTAAAATTAATCTTCCGTAAATTGTTCTTATGTTTAATCCAGATGATTGAAATTTAAAACCCAACCGATGAATGACCCTAGGCTATAATTAAAAAAAATGGATCTGAAATAATTGTTCGCATCATTTGACTTTAACCTCTGTAAATGAATTATATTTAGGTTTTCTTTGTTGTCTAATATTATAAAATTCTATTCATAGGCGGAAAATAATCTAATCATTGGCTCCTATCATGTCGGTCTGTTGTTGAATGCTCGTCCTTGATGCTTCTTTCTTTTGCATTTTGTTAAGTAACTACTTTCTCTTTTATCAGCTTATATGACATTGGTTCTTATTTTTGATAAGAGAGGAATCCGTTGGAATTCTGCATAGCTTTTGTTATGACAAACTTTACATACAATAATATAAAAGAGAGAGAATCTAGAAAAATCATCAGAATTGTCCTTTTTTTAGGGAGTAAAATGATCGCAACTAGCTCTAATAAATATAGCACAAAGAAAAAAACGGAAGTCGAGACAGCATTATTTGAAAGCACGATGCAGGAACGTGACAATTGAAGGACGAACTGACAAAGTTGTCAGATGAAAAACAAAAATATTATTGGGAAATGAAAAGATGTGTTATCTAATTAAGGCAACAGTTCTAATAATATCATGAACGTAGAAGAAGGAAAAGTAGATGAATTATTCCTACAAATCTAGAGTATATCTTCTTCTTTAAATAGTCATTATTATTTTTGATGAGTTACCAATTTGGAACTATCGTAATTCTTATAATAAATAAGTTGTTCTTTCAAGAAAGAAAAACAAAGATTTACTTTCTCGACTGTGTTTGAGTTCTTTTGCTATAGCTATTACTTGTTTTAATGAAATTTGCATTGATACATACTTAGGCTGGGACCTTAAAACTTAAATTGATTTTGTTTTAACACTATAACAGACCGATCGCATGATTTTTTTGTGCACTCAAAAAAAAAAGAGTACACTATAGAATCGGTCAGTATGTCCGTCCGGCCGTTGACACGATAGCTTTCGANCCATCCCTGAGGGGGATTACAGAGATTTTTCAAAAAAAACATTTTTCTCAGAATTATCAACAACATATATAAATCGACTCAGTTTTTAACACTGATTCCGAATCTGATACTAGTTTTGAACTAAATCGTAGCTTTCTAACGAAACATCGCCTGAAAACGGTCTCAAAATGCACAAAAACTGCATCCAAAAACCAAAGTGCCTAGTTTCTCATGGTAATTTTGGTGTTCAGACATTCTAGAATGACTCATATGCCCCCTGTACTTTTTGCAGTACACATAACTCTCGAATGAAATCCGAAGTTTCCACATTTTTTTATTAAAGAATTTGTTACAATCACGTGACAAGATGAAAAAACAAAATTTATATCTGAAGCTCGAAGCTTAATGTGACAAGATTGATGCACATTGCATGCATCTTATTCTGTTTTCTTAGCTTGAATTATCGCTAGTGAATTTAATAGTATGAATTTGAATAATGAAATTAGAAACAAAAAGGATACGAGTTTTTTTTTTGTGTGTGCACCTATTCTAATCAGAACCACTAGGTTTTGACGACTTATCAGCTCTGTATCTTTAGAGCTGATAGATTCGATTGATAAAATGATTAGTTAATCTGTTGACAAGTACATTTAGGTTACACGTGAAACTAGTTAAAATATGTCGTTAAACATGGCAACATCAAACTGACTCACTAGTGCATAACAACGATCGATCGAAACGTATGCCTTTAGAATATATTACTATAGAACGATTCCATGGAAGTTCCTTAGTTCTCTTGATGATCGAATTGGAAAAATACCACTACAGATTGCGTGCAGGAATTATCTGTTTTAAATCATGTGGTAGTTATTGTTGTGATGGAAATATGAAAGAGCATTGTAGGAAAAGAAATCGGATATATTTCCTTACTGACTTGATCATGAACAAGTATTATTAATAAACTTTCGAGAATAAAATAATATCCAAAGTGCATATCATGAATATTTAAAGCAAGAGAGAACTGTAAGAAGCAGTGAAGCATGCACATTTTTTCGAGCGCACTTCTCTGATCAAATAGATTCAAAAATTCGATCGTTTTGACGATGCCGTTGACATTCGACATTGTTCAAACATAGTGCTTTTACAAATATATTTAAATTGTACAGTGCGCCTAACTTAAATATTAGTTTATGTTACTTTTTTTGAGAGTATAAATTGTAGGCCTAGGTACAAATCTTCTCTTTATTCCCATACACACCTTTATTGACTAACTTAACTCGAACAGATTCAAATTCTTCGTGTAATATTTACAATATATAAAATAATTAATTTTCAGATCAACTCTCCACCCGCTTATCGTTTTACTGCTGATTCGTACACACTTCAACAAAAATGCCTATGAGATATGAAGAAAAGAAAACATGTAATTCCCTTTGATTCTGCATGATTTCTTGAAGTTTGATATTAAAGTAGATATGAGCAAACATCAGATTATTCTCATTTCTAATATTGAAATTTTCGAAAATAAACAAACGTAGAACACACGCGTTCTTTGTATTGAAACAATTGCAAGTTGGAAAGTAAACTTTTCTCTTACTTTCTTGCATAAACAATCATTTTCAATGAATACATTCAAAATGTACCGCTACTTAATCAGGCATATATTCCATAGACAAAGCATGCAAAGCAACTTAAAATATGTATTGTTAAGGTTTCACGTTCATTCTTTTCAATTTCAAAAATACTTTCATATGAACTAAGTTCTCTTGTATATATTTGGCTTCACATTCATGGTTGACATATCTCGAGTTCTTGCATACTCTTTATTTTTAATAGTCTATGTCTTTATATTAGATGAAAGATCGAATGATCAGAGCCGATTACTTATTTGTCTCCGGATGCTCACATATCATCGATTGTCCTTTACGACTAGTCATGCATTATATTTATTTTGCCTAAAGATATCTACATTATTGTCAATTTTACTTTTTAAATCGGTATTACCGACAAACAAATGTCAATAAAATGAAAGAATAAGCATATAAAGATATATACTGGCTTTCTTTTTTGGCATTAGTACGACTTCTGTTTTGATGTTGATACATAGAATGTATGACGCGTCATGAACTTATTCATTATACAGTTGAGGACGACAAAGTCTACTACTATTCTAGACATAGCTACATGTAAACTCGTTTAAGCATGTATACAAATAGAATATAAATCCATATGTATGTTTGTCAGTTTCTATCTCATATCATTTCCTATCACAAACTGATTGTCCAATGGTCAATTGAAGCGTGACCTATATTCGGACAAGTGATTACGACGTTTGTATGAGACGGCGACGAAGAAAAAGAAAAGAGAAGAATATCCTGTCATCAACAATAATTACATATACGTATTACTTTCTTTCTTTCTCACCGTTGTATATATATATATATATATACATTTCGTTTTGAACAATTATTCACACCGAGGAAAATTATAATGTATATACTACTAGAAGAGAACATGAGAGAAAGAGAGAGAGAGAGAGATGAATCAGTAAGATAGAAGAGAAATGGTTGTTTTATACCTATGAGCATTATTCCTTTTTTTTCTCATAGGTAAGAAGAATGACAAACACTTAACCTCCCATCTATAATGTATGTAAAACTAAGAGCACTAGTGTTATTTTATTTTTTGTTCAGACTTCATGGCAGCGGCAATACCACGTCATCTTCTTGAAACTTTAGTTAATTGTCCATCGTGTTCACAACGTTATACAGAACCGCGAGTTCTTCCATCATGTGGTCATACGATTTGTAAACTCTTTTCAATAATTTTCTTTGTATTAAACGAGAATTTGTTTTATTTCTTGTATAAAGGTTCGATTTGTCTTGAAAACGAATGGAAAGAAAAATATAATCGTTTTTGTCCAGTAAAAACTTGCCATAAAGAAATATGTTCAACAATAGGCAAATTAACTGATTTACCATTGAATCAGACTGTTCTTGATCTAATAAAATCATGCAATTTCAATGTTGAAGCCAATGGTAAATGTCAAGTTTGCAATCAATCTCCATCATTCGTTAAATGTTCACATTGTTGTTTATATGTTTGCTTTGAATGTGCTAATCAACATAGACGTGAAACATTAACAACATTAACAAATAATATCAATACATTAGAACAAGAATATTTGAACATGAATGATTATATTAATCATGCAAGAGACAAATTAACTGAAACTCGACAAAACTCTCTTGATACTATAAGAACTTATTATACGCGTTTAATTGAAGAATTACGTCATGCGCAAATAACAAATGAAGAACTTGTTGAACGGCAAGCTACAACATGGAATAATGAGTTAGAATTAGTTATTAATGAATATAAACGACGTTGTGAAGATATTTCTAAAACAATACAAGAATTGCGAACAACAATAACAGATTGGTCAACGATTGAACAATTTAAACAATTACAAATGAAACTCAATCATTTAGAAGAAGATATTCGAGAAGCAAATGAAATCTTTCATGAACGTTTACCGGATATGAAAATATTTGAAGTTGATCATGATGATATTCAAAAAAAGAAAAAGAAAATCAATCAAATCGATTCACCATCTCAAACAGATGAATTAATTTTAGGTAATGGAAAAAATCATTTATCAATTTTGTCAGGTTCAATACGAATTCAACATCTTGACGGTAAATCAAATTGATAACTAACTTTAGTCATTAACAAGATTCATTCATTTTTAGTTCTATTGTTTAGAAGAATAGAGGAGAAAACAATCGAAAGATTGAATTGAAGAAAGAAAACAATAGTTCACTCTAATCTCATTCGATGAATCTAATACAAATATCTTTTGTTCGCTTTTCTTCTATCATCATTCCCATGATTTCATTCTAGTCTTTTTTCTTGCGATATGATTTTTAGAGATATGTATTGAATAATTTTAGTCGCAAAATCTTAGTTTCTTCTATATGATGTTTATATATTAGTTGCATGACCGACCAAACCAATGTAGTGAAATAGGCACATTTATTTGAATAGAATAGATAAATTCTTTATAAACAGAAGAAAAACTTTATTAACTTTGCCTATTCATGTTTTTTTCCTCATATAGACTCAACCAGTTCAGCTTCGTCTTCATCAAATAATGAACCAGTTAAACCTTTAACATCTAACCATGGTCGAATACTAAAAAAGAAACCAACTACTATAGGAAATCATTATAAATCTTTGAATACACTTGCTAATCATCATCACCATCATCATCATCATCATTCAACAAATACATCTGACAATAGTACTCATCCTAATGGTATACTCGAACAACAACAACAACAACAACAACTATTATTATCATCACCACGAATTACTACCAATCATCGTTCTAATCCGCCTGTTTCGAATCATTCACTGTCAAAAACAATTTCGAGTTCTATTGCTGATCTTTCTTTATCGCTGCATAATTCAAAAACATCTTCAACACCCATTCGTATATCAGCAGTTCAATCAAAATTAGATTATTGTAATAATGAATGCTATAAAAAAATTCCTCTGTCACAAAATTATGATTGGGGAATGTTAGCTATAACAAATACAGACTTAATCCTTATGTACAATAAAGATAAAAACTCATTAGTAATATTTGATTCTAATGGACATGAGAATGAAGTAAAACATAAAAGAAGAAAAAATCATTTAAACTTTGATACATTTTTATACATTGAACTTTGTTTTATTTTGTTTAGAGAATTCAATGGTCTGATGGTGAAATCAAAGATTTATGTATTTATCATGATGATAGTATAATTATCATAGGTGAAAGTAAACAAGCATCATCGAAACCACTTGAATGTAAATTGTATCTATGCAATTTAACACGTAAACAGCTTGAACGTGAACGTGTTGTTGAACGTGGTCTTAATTCGCAGCGTGTAACATCTGATGAAAAATTGATTTTTTATGGTTCAGAAAAAGGTTGTAATAAATCAAAAGTATCTGTATTTGATCATGATTTACAAGTACAATTAACTTTTGAATGTGGCGTTGAAATACGAAGTTTAGCTGTCGATGCACAATATTGCTTCATATTAGGAAAACGACGTGAACGTGAACCAGGAAGATATTTTGTTGAAAAACGTCAAAAAAATGGTAAAGAAATTTGAGGATTTTTCTTTTGATCGATATACTTTGAAAGTTGGTTTTTTCCTTAAAATTAAAATAGGTCAACTTGTTCGTCGTATTGATTTGTACGAGTTAAATGTTGATAATGTTAATCGATTAATTATTGATCCAATCAGCCGTGGTGTTATTGTAACCGACGGAGGCAATAAGAAGATTTGGGCAATTGGATCGGATGGTGAAAAGAAATCTGTACAATATCGACCGTGGCGTAAGATATTCAACAATTTGAATATTATCTTTTCTATAACGATTTTATTTTATTTTCAAGCATGGAGTATTGGATTTTTAACGACAGATACATTAGTTATTTTACATGCTGGCTGCTTAACTTTTCATATCGTTAATCATAACAAACAAATCAATAACGGAAATAAAATTCGAAATATTATTACGAACGCTGAAAAAGTTTGAAAAATTCATTTGCAATATTTCAAATAATCAAACTCATGCTATCGTTTGTTGTTAGAAGAATTGTTTTTCTTTTAATTTCTCAGCGGACTATATGAAAATGTTTTTTCTTTGCTGTTGTCCATAATGTGTATAGTATTGTTTGTTTTTAACGAACTTTTCATTTATTCCAGTAATAAATAAAGATGATGACAACACACTAAGTAATAGAGTTTGTCTATGATGCATCAGTAAGAATAACATGAATATCTTTATTGTGGAATTTATATTTTGTAATCGCTCAAAAATGATTGAATTGATAAATCAAATGTAAAGATTTTTCCTTATCATTCAAATCTGTTCGAACTGAAATAGATTTGAGTGTGTGTAAATAGATATTTATCTTCTTTTCATTCATACCAACATTCGCTAATAGAATCCTTAAAGTCGAAAATAGTTGAATCACAAACCAGACTCGTATAAAAGACAATTTTCCAGGCTTAAGTCATCACTAAATCGAATGACGTGTCGCACTTACTCAAAAGATTCTAATCATTTTCGACATCACAATTCATGTTTTAACTTTAGTTACGTTCGCTATTCAGATTCTACTTCAAGTTACAACCCGTTGTTCACACCCATATGGCATACGCGACACACAAATACGAGTGCAGATGAAGGATGAAATGAAAATTTGAGTTCATGTCTTCAACACAAACGTTTGTTGGCGGCCAACTAAGATCGATTAGAATATTTGCAAAAGTTGATGACTCTTATTTTAACTGGGACAATATTCATGTTTTTTTCCCCATTCATGTTCTCTTATTGACTTGATCACTTACAAGTGAAATTATTGTTTTCGTTCTCGTTCCTTTATTAACTTACATGTTCTATCATTCTTTTCTGTTTGCACTCTCCGAACAAAACTTTTTATCTAGAGCACATGAAATTATATTTTCTGCAACGATCTTTTATCGCTCCTTACTCATACGTAAACAAACAAACAAACCGAATTTCTTCAAGCAATGAAAATTTCAGTCCTCACAAGAAGAAGAAGAAATCCATAGCGATGCAAATTCATCGAAATCGTTATTCATTTTTAGATTTGTTTTATTTTAATATATTCCGAAATTTAATAAATAAGAAAAAAACAACATCCGATAACGTTGTACTCATTCTTAGTGCTGTTCATTTCTCGGTTGAAGTCGAACAATAACTTGATCAGGCGCAATAACAATATACTCTTTCAGATTTTCGAATGGTTTATGTGTTTGATCACCACAATCGATGACAGAATATTTTTTCAACAGACAAATAAGTAGCATCTTCAATTCTGTCAAAGCAAATCGCATTCCAACACAATTTCGGGGTCCAATTCCGAATGGAATCCATGCCATTGGATGGCGTTTTGTAGCAAATCGTTCTGGATAAAACCTATGCGGATCAACAGGCCCCCACAAAGCAGGATCGAAATGTAAACTATAAATGTCAACCGTTATTGATGTACCAGCAGGAATAATGCCAATATGTTCTATTCGAAAATCTTCAGTACTTTGACGATTGATTACTATGGGTGCTATTGGATACATACGAAGAATTTCTCGAATAAACATATCCAAATAATCCATTTTAGACACTGTATCATACGATGGCCTAATGTTTCCTGTTTCAGAATCAAAATAATTATCGATGTGTTCTTGTAATTGACGTTGCTCTTTTGGATGAGTTGCAAGAACATATGCAGCATAAGCCAATGCAGTACTTGTTGTTTCATAGCCAGCGACCACTTAGATTTAAATATAAGAAGAAGTTCATAATTTTAAAAATAACTAAAAGACGATTATCTTTTACTGAATAGAAGAACATTCGAAGCGATTTCAGGTATGGTTAATTTACGAACAATTGGTTGTTCCATAATAGTTTCATCTGTTTTATTACAAAATGATTTCGAATCCTGAAATAAGAATAAATATGGTTGTTTTTCGACGATATAACAAATAGAGCGGCCTACTTCAATAGCGTCATCTTTTGATGCTGATTCAAGCATTAATTGCATTAAATCAGTTCGATTATTTTGACCGAAATTTTCACGTTTATCAATCAGTTCATATGCTTGTCTTACAATCCATTTTGATGGTTCTTCATCGATATATTTTTGTGTAAATGAAAACATTTGTCGAATCCATTGACGTATGTAATTCTCAACTAAATGTAATCCATACCAAATATCATTCAATTCTGTTATAAATAAAGATAGGAGTATTAATATTTTAACACTATTTTCTTCGCTAAAAACTTTCTGTGCATGAAATAAATATGGATTATGAACATTATTTTGCATATCAGTCTCAATACCAAAACAACAGGACCATATTGTATCCATAGTAAATCGCTTGAAATAAGCATAAATATCGAATGGTTGTTTCATTTTATGTTCTTCAACCATTTTCGACATAAACGTATCAATACTTCGATAAAAAAGTGGCATCATGTTTTTCATTTTTGCTGATGAAAATGTTGGATTAATTACAGTACGTTGTCGTTTCCAACGAAGACCAAAAGCACCGAANATATTGACAGTTTTAGAAAATCGATTTTCAAGTGGAAAAGTTCGGCGCGAATGAAAATTTGAAAAAGATTTAACAAACACATCTTGTAGTACATCGGGATTGGATACAACTAAAATAGGAGTATGTCCTTCGAAGTAGCCGAAAATACGACCATATTTTTCTGTCCACTGTTTAATTGAAATTGATAGGCGTTTAGTTTTAACAAGATCGAAAAAATTGCCAAAGAAGAGTGTCGGTGGAGGACCTGGAATATTCAATCGATTGAAGAGACTGTATTTTTCTCGAATATGTCTAAGATAGGCAATGATAATGATCAAAAGTGTGATTAATAGGAACCCGGTGAGTAATAGCATTTCACTCTTGATGCTAGTTCTTGAAATGATTATTCGTTAGTGAAATGTTTTACTTGGATTCATCGAACGATATATTTCTTTTTCGTCTTTCTCCAGTTTACATTAAAATTCTATTATTTACTTTAAATTCTTTTATAATAATGAAAATGTTTTTCCCCTGTATCAATTTATAAGAGTAGTTTTTTTCATGTTACTCTCAAATTGACTTTGTCGTCATATAAATCAAAAAATAACCTAGGAAATATACAAGTCGCATAAAATTCACATCGAGAACACGATCTTGAGTTTTATTTGTTTTCTTCTTTGAAAAGGATTCAGTTGATCAAAACGCACTGTGCTTTTTCTCTTGATCACAGCGCTGACAACATAGTGTGTTTACTAATTTATCGATCTAAAAATTACACCTTTTCTTCAAATCGATTGGTTTTACCGAAATCCATGAAATGATCTATTGTAAAGAAAAAGAATTTGCACATCGAATAAAATAGTTTATTGTGGATATTAGAGTTTCAAATAATGTAAAAAGAAATCGTTGATTTTAAATTCAAGTAGAACGAAACGTATATTTCAATGCTAAAAAACTATAAGTTCGACTGCAAAGCGATCAGAATCCGATTCAATTGCGAATATTTCTATCATATTTTAAGCCTATGCACTACAATGATCGCAAAAGTCAATTACGATGTACTGAATCGATTTTTCAGCTTTAGTTTGCATAACAATACACACGGGGAATAGGCTACCAGTATTTACTATGATTATGCATCTAGAATTATTTCATATTCATTAAAAACAAATTATAGATAAAAGATAGTAAAGAAAAGGCGAGAATACTATTGATGATGAGTTCACTTTTCCTATACAACTTAGAGCAATTTTTAAATTTTAAAACTTTTGTACTAATTAAACAAACGAAGTCAGGAAGAATAGTACGCAGAGAAATTGCCAATTCCTTTAAAATTTATCACAGTGAAAAATTTCATTAAGAAAAATCTATGAAGAAGTGACTCAACAAGAAGCCCTCAATTGACGGGGTTAATTTTACAAATAAGTCCATAGTAGTTTTTCCTACATCACTAGAAAAAAATGCGTAAACATCGGATTAGCATCTGACCGTTATGTGTACTTCAAAAACTGAGTCGAATTATATATGTTATGAATAGTTCCGAGAAAAAAGTTTTCTTTTGAAAAATCCCTGAATCCCCGCCCCCAGGGATGCAATAATGATAATTTTTTCGATAAATTAGCCATTTCTTGACGGATTGCTTTCATCTTCGAACTCGACTGAGATGTTAATGAGATCATTCTGTGTACAAAATTTCATGACAATTGGATGTGGCTTTCAAAAGTTATCGTGTTAACGGACGGACACACTGACCGAATCTAGAGTGTACTCACTTTTTTTGAGTACATAAAAAAACATGTTTGCTTTCTATCGTTAATCAGGTCACTATCTATCGCTCGCGAAGTAGTTCTATATGTTGTTTATCGTCTTTGCAATCTGTTTCAAAATGTCTCATATTGTGAGCTTGGACGAAGTGAAAGCAGCATGTGATTCGAAATCTAATTTAATTATATGTCGATTTTCTCTTGACTCACATCTACACTATATACTCAAATCTAATTCATAATAGAGTCTATCGAATACAGCGTAAGTCTTGATTCAGGACTTGGATCTGAGTCTTTAAAGTTGTAGATTGAATCAGCTCTACTTGTAAGCTACCTGTTGTGAGGAAGGTCTCAAAAAATTGCATCGAAAATACCAAAGTTCATTTCTAGCGAATAAAAGTTCAAACTTTTCGAATGCAATCAACTCTGAAATCTGCAATCGCGATTCATGAGATGCCATACCACAACATTGACGAACGACACCCATTTTTAATGCGTTTGAATGCCCGAATTTTGTATAACAACGCTTGACAAAAAAGAAAACATTACCTAGATTTTTGTTATTTCTTGAAAATACTTTTCGAGTTTCTTTTAGTAGGGAATAGAGAAAAAAAACCAATCGTTGCATAAGAGCAAATAAACCTTCATTTCTTTGTCATCGGTGTTGCACCAAACACAAAATCCTTGAACCATCTGTAGTCTTAGTGATGATAAAATTATTCATGGGAACTACTTCAACATATTTCAAAGTTACTTTTATTCAATATTATAAATCAAACGATTGAAAAAGTTAATAATTTCTCAGCACGATGAAGTATCGATACATTTTCAAAAATGTTTCAATGATAGGAATAAGAAGATTGCTTTTATACGTTCCTCGATCATCAACCCTAAAAGGGCTCATTCTCAAAAGAGATACATTTTTCTATATAGTCTGCTTTATTTTCTTAAACATAATACTTAGCGCTTTCGTATAACTACTGAATGAATATCACAGCTACTTAATCAAATACATAGCTACTGAATCAGATATATAGCTACTGAATGAATATCATAGCTACTTAATCAAATACATAGTTACTGAATCAGATATATAGCTACTGAATGAATCCTGTAGCTACAGAGTGAATATCATAGCTACCGAATCAGATATATAGCTACTGAATGAATATCATAGCTAATTAATCAAATCTCATAGCTAATTAATCAAATTGCATAGCTACTGAATGAATATCATTACTCTGTTTATACGGCAAAATTCAAACAAAACATTTTGTATTCGCAATGTAAATGTATATACAGTTCATCAGAAAAATCAAATATTTATGGTACCAACATTATTAATGATATAAAAGAGCACGGGGGCTGAAAGGGATGTATCAAAGAAAAAGTGAAGATTTTAATAGTTGACACGAAATAATCGAAATGCTTCAAGTTTGAGTTTCTATTACATTTCTGATTACTTTCAAAATGTTTATGATTTTATGATTTTATTTTTATTGAGTTTCATCTAACTGTTTCTCAGATAGATTCAAATAAAATAATTTGTGTTCATAATGAGAATCTGTATTCGATTCAGTAGAATATTCAAATATTTATGATATTGGAGGTATTAATGATGTAAAAAAAAGGAAGTGGTATGTTATACGCTTTTTTGGGAAAATGCGTGGAAACATTAATAAGGTTTGTTCATCCTTTGTAATATGGCTGAGATGCATTTTTTATAAATTGATGTAGACATTTTAAAGAGGTATGTGAACGTTTAATAATATGTGATCTTGAAATAATTATAGTAAAGTTGAAAGCGGCTGTACAATAATCAAGTAGATATGCAATCATTAAGTAGCTATAAAATTCATTCAGTAGTTATAAGATTCATTCAGTAGCTATGAAATCATTCAGTAGCTATGAGATTCAGTTAATAGCTATAAGAAATCATTAAGTAGCTATTGGTCTTTTTTAAAAAGCATCTCTTTTGAGAAGCTACGCCCTAAAAGTGTTGAATTTCTGATTTTTTCATGAGCACTTCTCAATATGAAATGTACACAAAACAACAGCAACAGATCTCTATAACTCGACGAGCAGAACAACGAAAGAAATCGTCATCATAGAAGAAAAGAAATATTCTAGAATATTTGTTTGTTGCTTCAAACTTGAAAGCAATAATTCAAAAAAGCATTTATCAACTTTGTATTAGGCAGAAAATAAAATCTTTCTTGCTTTCTGCTTTCATAGAAAAAGATATTAGATAAAGTTTATCTTAATAATAGAGTGATGGGGATTTCCCAAGTGAATATAACTTTTGAATCACTTTGTATTTTGATTTTGTTACTCTCTCATTCTATACATTCTTATCTATATATTGACTGCTTAGTGTAGCTAGAAACGAAATTGCAGTAAAAGAATGATAACTTGTTTTTTTTACAGTGACGAGAACTTAATTCTAATCATTTAATGTTAGTACAATGGTCATGTTTACTGTTTTAATCTATTACAATATATCGTTTCTATTCATTTTATTGCATATTTATTTGTTCGATACAGTTTTCTTTTACAAATAGTTTAAATCATAAAAAATGGATTTTTGACGATTAAAAGAAAATTGGAATGACATAGGTTTTGGCTTCGATCAAAAAACAAACATTTTATATTATGAAATTCTATTGAAGAATGACTATTTTCCATAGCTTTTTGCTTGCTCGTATTGAATGATGATGTGTAGGACGTTCAAAAATGTTTCTCAACTATTCATATGGGATCCAGAAAAAGATCAAAAGAACTATATTACCCCGATCTTATTGAATAGAGGAATGCCATCAATAGCATCATACATATGTCCGTAAAGTACGATAGAAAATGCAAATTGTTCCATTACAAGAAATGATCTTTGCATTCGATGAAATCACAAAGTCAAATTATAACAATAGCATGACTGATAGGAGAAGTCTTATTCAATAAAATTCGTACTAAATATTATTTATCATCATGAATAGAAAATATCTAGTTGCTAAAAGGTTCTTAATTGTTTAGGTTGAATTATGAAAGCATTTACTAAGTGCAAATAACACGAACAAAGTTACTAGTTCTGCTTGTTGAATTTTCATATTCAGAAAGTAATCAACATGTATTGAGAACTACGATTGAAAGGAAAAAATGTTTCCTTTCATCTTTTGAAATATTTATCTCGGATAAGACGGAGTGGCCGCATTTTTTGTTTCAATTCATCAAAAGAACATTACACATAGTCAGCATTCGTCTATACAGAAAAAGAAAGAACTTGTATAATTAAGAATCAATGTTGCTACACTTCAGTCATTGATTAGTCGGAAAGGCCTTATTAAAACTATTAGAAAATCACAATAACATGTTAAAAAGAAATATTAATATTTTATTGTTTTCACTCTAACGAACACTTTTTGCTGTAAAAGCAACATTAAAATTAAAAAATCGAACTCCTGCTTTTCTCAATGGTTCATTGAACTGATTCATAAGAACAATATTAACTCTAAAAAAAATTACAAAAAGTTGAATGTATTTTGTTATGATTTTCTCTTTTTTTATTTGATCCGGCGATAATCATGCAAATTGAGGGAAAGACTACCAATATTCATGTGCCATTGATTAAATACACTTAGTACGTGACTGAATTGTGAGAATTTAGACAAATATAATCTTTCAAGATCATTCAATATAACCATATGTCCATGAAATTTATAATAAATACAACCTTACATGAATATTAAAAAAAAAGTAGGAAAAAGCCTTCATTTTGTTTTTTGGCATGTTGAATCATGCATTAAATCGATTGCTTCTCTATTTGGCCTAAAAATAGAGATTTTATATGAAGAGACTTCATTCTACGTAATTAGTTATTATTCTGATGTGTGTTTCTATATGCTTATCACGTATTATTAGATATTAAACGTCATGTATCGTGAGAGTAGAACGATCGTTTCCAAAGATTTCAATACATCATCTTTATTTCATTTATGATAATGACATCCTCTAGGTTTTTTTCATTCTAGTAGAATCAACATCTTCAAGGCTATTAACACGACTAAAAAAAAATCATCGATCGCGAAGTTGAGAGCGCTCATTCTCTTTTTCATCATGTTAATGATGAACAAAGAAATCGATCTAATCATCTAATATCTTCTGCTCACTAATTCTTTTCTTTGTGTCGTTCGTCATTCATTATTTTCTTATCTCGAAGTGCATGCTCGAGGCATTTTTGATATTGGTGCAACTTAAAAATAACAAGCAATCAGTTTTTGAATCTAAAATTGATGTTAAACACGGTTTAATTACTCTTTTGTATAACACAAATGTCAATCGAACAGAGGAAACTCGATTTTATTGTGCGAAAGAAGTATAAGCCAAGATCATACCATAAAAAGCGGAGACAAAACTTCTCCGTTTCCTTTTTTTCTCGCTCTCCCTCTCTCTCTAAAACATTAAAGCAGAGATAGAGAGAGAGAGAGAACGATATATATATATATATATATATATAAAGGAAAAATGTAAAATTACAATACATTTTGGAGGCCTTCTTTTTTTTTTAACCAAGTAAACCACACTTTCAAATACACAATTTTCTAGTACCATAGTTTGTTTTCTTACGTCAACATCATTTATAATATGCAATGGAAGAAAGTACAAACTAGTTACTTTTTTCTCTCTAGATAGTCCAGTTTTAAATTAATCAATCGTACAACAGATAATGTCAACAGTGAAACATAGTTCAGCTAATCTTCGATCAGAATTCGATCGTTTGGATTACGTAAGAATGACAAAATTTATAGATTTTTAAAATATTTCTTATTTAGGATAAAGATGGATATATTACCATAGCAGAATTTCGTGCGTATCATGTACAAAAGAAGACTGATGAATCGATTATTGAAAAAGCATTTGCTGAGATTGATACGGACAAAGACGGTCTTGTCACATTTGAAGGTAGTAAACTATTTTTTTTCTCCCCAAACTTACGACAAGTTATTTTTAGAATTTGAACGAGCTTACAAGAAGTAACAAATCATGAAGAATAAAACTATGAACTAAGTTTTTCTTTGCATGTGCGTCAATCCGTATGCTTTTCACTATTCTTGTATTTCTACCAATAATTTATTGCTTCTGTTCGTATGTTTTCAATACGCATTATAATATATTGTCCTAACGTCAATTGCCCTAGTCATAAGAGGCATAGAATATAATCGCACGCTATATGATTATCAATGTGTTCCTTCATGCATCCTTTTGTAAAAATAAATAGATAATCATTTCAAAACAAAAGAAGAATTCCTCGTTTATCATACAATTGTATATTCATGATGGATGATCCTTATGGAATAACTTTAATTTATAGATCAAGCATTTGAGTATTTGGAATGAAACGATATTGAGATTTGTAGGCTTTTCATATCATACACCATTTTGAACATATCAGGAAATTCTTTTTATTCGCCGTTTGGCTTAGATTTTAATGGGATGACATCCCATGAGTTAACTAACTATTGATACGATATATAGTAAATGTACAACGTCAAAGTAAATATTTGAGAATACATGTAACAAGAAAAAGCGATAATATAAATGAAAAGCTGTTAACGCAATCCCTGTGGGATAAAAATGTGAAACACGATTGAGCTCCTTTGATGGAATCTGTCTACCATGATCTGTGAGTCTTGGTAGCTTTTCTGCCACTGTCTGTAATCATATATGCAGCCTTTCGGTCACGGTCTGTATTTTGATCTATAGAGTCAGTAGAGACTGACAGATTCACGAACCATCACAGACAGTGACAGAGAAATTAGAAACCATCACAGGCAGTAACAGAGAAATCAATTAATTAATTTCTTTGTCCCGGTCTGGGGGGGGNGGGGGGATAGGTCCAAATCTCTACCCTATATACTTCAACACTCCTTTCAGATCGTGTTTCACAAAACATGAGTATCAGAGTACTTAGAAGTACTTTGTCTGTTTCAGAATGAATATAGAACAGTAATTCAATAATAACTTCTTTTTTTGTTCTGGAAGTAAATATGAAGTCTACGATTCTCGAAAGATATACATTCATGTTTTCTTTTTTGACAGATTATTATTTAAAAAGAAATCTTAATATTATATTTGAGCAGAGAAAAATACAGCGAAAGATCTTCTCGTTAACATATATAGTATTCTATTCGAAAATCGATAACAAATCATTTTGATTCTATCTCTTTTTTGCAATAGGTTGATGCTATTAAATATGAATATAATCTAAATTAAATCATAGAAAGATACAGGAATAGTCTAATGTCCTTCGTATAAATTGGCGTATTATTGATGATCTATTCGCAGTAAGAACAGAATGATTTAGCAATTTGGTTTTCCAGTAATTAGGTTTCTGATCTAGTCCTCAACACATTTATATGATTATTTGCGGATGTTCTTTATTAGGTCAATATGATACATAGCAAAAAACTAATAAAAAGTATTTCTACTTCACAAGTAGTCTGTGAAAAATCTCGTCTACAAATTCAACTAAAATTTGTCCCTATTTAGCAGTAATCGAAAAGAGATAAAATCGTAGTTTATTTGAATGAAGAGAGAATTAAGCGATTCATATTAAATACCCGTAATGGAATGATTTATTCATCAATGAATTCTGCTTGAGTGTAAGTATGGCACAACAAAATACTGATTTTTTTCTTCTAAATTTATCAATACACTTTGTTCACTTCGATTTAGCTTCTAATCTTCTAAACCGCAATATAAAATGGAAGATACGAGAGATCACTATCTCAAAAGAATTTTTCAAGCACTGAAAAACCAACGAGTTAAAGGGAAGATTCTATCAAGTTTGTTTAATAGTAGAACTCATGGATAAAGCATAATATCATATAATATATTTATATCTATAGTAGTTAGTAGGGGTATGCAACTCACGCTCACTCTCATGAGCGTGAGCGCTTCTTAGGTATAGAATACGCGATCGCTTCTGGTCATTTTTATCTAGTCTATTCCTCGAACAACAATATTCAAATTTTTTGTGCCTGTGGTCCCCCTCATGTATCATGAATACAATGTTTTCTTTGTTGACGAGTCAAAAGCGTAAGAGTTTGAAGATTTAGGAGTGCTGACGACGAATATCATCGTGGGAACTGTCTAAAAGCTTTTATTTGTGAAATAGCTAACCACTATTTGCACAACTTTCCTGATTATTCGACCCTCCCAGCATAATTATTCACTCAAAGTCATCGAAAAACAATTTT
This sequence comes from Rotaria magnacalcarata, assembly GCA_900239745.1. Lineage (NCBI taxonomy): Eukaryota > Metazoa > Rotifera > Eurotatoria > Philodinida > Philodinidae > Rotaria > Rotaria magnacalcarata. The sequence goes on from OENM01000064.1 coordinate 157,449, forward strand.
TCTAACTCAGAATTTTGCGTTCTATGCGAATCTTAACTTATTACAATCACAAACTGTAACATTTGCAAAGAAATTAGCGATCTCCCAGCAGAAATTAACATTTTCTCTAACATGTCGAATTTTGTACCTATGACAGTTTGTGAAGTCAGTCCTATTGCAACGTAAGATTCGAACCATTAGTGTCATTTTTCAAGGTCTTTCGATTGGTAGTTGCAAAAAAGTAGGAGAACAGATAAAACAAGGTGAGAATTAAAAACATATAGAAAGCGTTTGTCATCGGCGAGACAAATATGATCGAAAAAAATATTACCTAAAATAAAAATTACTGAATTAGAGAGCATCAATATAAACATTCGAATCTCTTGTAAATTTTCTTTTTGATAATGTCTGGTTCGAGGATCTTTATCTAAGTGATGTGAATATCGCGGCAGAGCACACTCAACGGAATACACTTAACTCAGACGTATCTATGTTGAGTTTGGCTATATTGATATAGTTTTCAACGTCAACGTTGTGTTGTGAAAACACGATGCACGCACTAAATGCTCTATTTTCTATTCTCTCGATAGAATGTTTGATAGACAAAGAAAAAGTTACAACTACGTCAAATGTTGAAACTTGTGCAATTATTTTCAGTTTGCGCTATATTTATCTACGTTTATTTTAGTTTGAAGGTGAGGAGAAACATGCGAGGGTTTCGAATTGACAAAGTAATGATTTCGCTGTAATATTCTGTCAGTAGGATGCCTTATTCACGCGGAAAGAACGTATGAGTGCATGAATTATATTAGGAGACGACGTCATATGATTATATACCTGATAAACACTAAGGTAACTTCTTGGTTAACGCCAATTGATTAGCACTTCAAGCGATGATCCCATGTGATAGTCATCAGTGCTGTTTTTTTGTTGTCTATCTTGTATCTCATATATGACTAGTTGTAACGATTTCTGATAGAAGAGATGCCTGTGCTGATGGTATTACACTTTATTTAACTCTCCAAATCATAAATCGCCCGATTACATATAAAACACACCGTTAAATACTCAACCATTTGAGAGAACGAAGGAGAATGAGAGATAAAGACAAATATCAAGGACAGAAAGATAAAGGCAATATATGTGATAAGAAGAAATGACACCTTAAGGCCAAATACCATGCACAGGCCACACTCGAACGGGAGCGTTACACTCCCACGTGGAATTTAGACGCTCTCCGCATTTATCGTTACACTAGTGTCTTGGAAATTCACTGGCAATCAACTGATCGCTGGAACATCGCTAACCTTTTACACAAAGTATGGAGATATTTATCGGAAACTGGAACTAAATTTGCTCTGAATGTACTGTACATAGAAAATGATTAGGATCATTACCCTTAAGAGAAGAGGATAACGGAGAAAACAATAAGCATAATGATATATATTATCTATGCGATTTGAAGTAGCTATGTAACTGCGCAGAAACGAGACAGATTTACTATTCATATCAATAAAATACATTCACGTCCAGATATTTTTAATTTTGGTGAAAATATTATGTACCCAGGTCGATCATCCTGAGTCGTAAACGGCCGTATACCTATTACTTACGTTAAAAAATGGCGATCGTATTTTCTAGTCGCTTACTGTTGTCGTAAACGGTTGCCGTTTTCCTACCGTATCCGTTCGTAAACGGTCGTTTACGATGATAGCTAGCTATTCGCTCTCAGTATAGGACCTATTTTTTAGATTATAGTTTACACAAGCTATATCAGTGGAAATTATTAAGTGATCATCGTTTAGGTGAAGTTAGCATCGTATTCGAGTAAACCTATCGATACTCTATTGCGCTGATGTTCCAACGTTCATACTCACAGTATTATTAGAAATTTATGTACTCTATCGAATAGTATATTTGGATTAGCTAGATCTTGAATCGTTCTCCTGAAAATCCCAAAAATAGCGAAAACGTTCCATTGAATACATGGAATCCTTTTAGTAAAATCTTATCATATTTTTTTCAAACAATATTCCAACTCTTGTACTTATGTTCCAAGTGGAACTCGACGAACTCTATTCAGTCATGTTCACATATTTTCCGTAGTTCGAAATTAAACTTCACCGCTGATAAGATAATACTGAAGAAATGTCAGAAGATCCTACTTTGAGCTGTGAAAAATCTGCCGATATCATTAAACAGATTTACTCAAGTTGTGATTTGATCATGAGTTCAGAACTCAGAGCAACGATGTTGGCGAGTATGGTGCTAGAATTTCATAGGAAAAAAAACAGTATTTTGAGATTTTCGGGACCGTTTTCAGCAAGATGAAAAATCTGATTGTACAAAACAAATTCTAGGATTTTTTGGATTTTTCGAAAATTCAGGAGAACGCGTCGACATCANTCCTACTTTGAGCTGTGAAAAATCTGCCGATATCATTAAACAGATTTACTCAAGTTGTGATTTGATCATGAGTTCAAAACTCAAAGCAACGATGTTGGCGAGTATGGTGCTAGAATTTCATAGGAAGAAAAACAGTATTTTGAGATTTTCGGGACCGTTTTCAGCAAGATGAAAAATCTGATTTTACAAAACAAATTCTAGGATTTTTTGGATTTTTCAAAAATTCAGGAGAACGCGTCGACATCAAGTTAATTCAAATATACCATTCGATAGGGCACAAGAAATTCTGCTAAAAACATGAGTATGCGCGTTGGAACATTAGCTGAGAAGAATACGGGCAGATTTCACTCGAATGCGATACTAAATTTACCAACGTGTGAAAATCACGATTTTTTCATCAAGAGAGTAGCATAATCTTATATTCCTTCAAGTATCGTTTTTCAAAAAATAATTGAGTTAGTATGAATTTTGAACATAACATCAACTGAAATCCGGTTTCTAATCAGAAATCAGCACAATAAATTCCAAGAAGAAAAAATTGAATTGATTTTAATGAAAGAAAACTCCTATTAGTAGGAGTCAAACCTTAAAAAATCTAATAATCTGGCTAAATTTCTCATCAGAAAGTCAACTAGTTTTTATATCAGTTTTATTTTCCATCGGACAGAAATACTACAATTTTCATCACCTTTTAGGCCCGTAAAATCCTTTAAATGAGATTTTTCCTCAGTTTTAAACATGGGGAATATATAGGTAGAACATCAAAATAAACTATAAAGCATTCAGAATGCTCTATTGTGCAGAAAAATAAAAAATCCGACGGTGCAATTCTGAAATACCCCGGAGCATTCTCATAAATCAGCCCATAAATCACAAACTATAGAGTATACTGGGGATATAATTCATTCCAGCTTATATGACAACAACCTTCGTCAATCGTTTTATCGTGCCGAGTCTCATTATTAGTACAAGCCTGTCACGTCAGGAATATCTCCTACTTGAAACTTAAATAGTTAAGATGAAAAAAATCATAGAAACACTGCCTGAACTGACAAATCATTGTCAATGTTACAGCGCAAAAGTGCTCCAAGGTCTGACTAGTATAATGAACAACGATAAAATTTGCTAGATACTAACACAATAACACTGAAATTTATTCACAAACTAAAACTCAATACTCCACAATAATCTGACAGCTCCTTCATTATTTCTATGATTTCTACTTGAGATTTCTGACATATTTCCAGGATTCTTCAGTCTTTAATCATTTATCAAAAAGTATCATAAATCATCGGTTTCCATCCTTAATAGAGCATCTGCGACAAAGCCTATCATTTACGGCTCACTTTCACTGAAAAAAATCCAAAAGTAGGATTTCTGCATCTTAAACGTTATGGGTAAGGATAGAAGGCATGTCATGGTCCAACTTTTAACTAAATATTACTCTAAGCCGACGAGATCATTTCACTAGTCGACGATCTTGCCGTCGATCTGTCCAGATTCCTGTTTTTCTTGAATATCAGACAAGATTCTTGTCTGAAAAAAACAGATCTTGACTTTCTGGCAAGATTCTTAAGAGTCTGGTTCTTGCATGATTCTTGTCATTTTGGCAAGATTCTTGTTTTCTTAAAATTCTTGCCATTTTTGACAAAATTCTTGCATTACAAATGAATTTCATTTAGGCATACGTATGGTTGCCTCCTTTCAATCCTATCCCAGGTCGAAAAATGTGACATAAGATCTTATGAAATACATACAAGATCTTTGAATATGGGCAAAATCTTACAAGAATCGGACAAAAAATCGTAGTCTATGATATAAGATCTCAGAGACTACGATTTTTTGTATGATTTTCGTATGATCTTGTAAGATCATACAAGATCAGATTCAGATTCTTATCAGATCTTAGTATCTGATTGTTTGTCCTGGGTTATGTAATTTTTTTGTATTTTTTTTTAATTTGAAATTATAATAAAATCCCAGGACAAACAATCAGATACTAAGATCTGATAAGAATCTGAATCTGATCTTGTATGATCTTACAAGATCATACGAAAATCATACAAAAAATCGTAGTCTCTGAGATCTTATATCAAGTCGCACCGTCAGATTCTTGAAAGATCTTACACATTAATAAGATCTTTCAAGAATCTGACGGTGCGACTTGATATAAGATCTCAGAGACTACGATTTTTTGTCAGATTCTTGTAAGATTTCGCCCATATTCAAAGATCTTGTATGTATTTCATAAGATCTTATGTCAGATTTTTCGACCTGGGTACACATGCACGGAACTATACCCAGGTCGAAACTCAGACGTCAGATCGTGTAAGGCCGTATAAGATCTTATCCTTATAAGATTTTTCGCATGATTTTGATACAAGATCATACAGGGTGGGTGTGGGTGTGTGGGTATATGATCTGCTCTTTGCCCATGCTCACATCCACATTCACACCCACACACATCCCACACCTATACCGTCCGTTGCATCTTATTCACAATAATACATTTTTATCTATTCCATTCAAACTATTTGTCATAATCAATTGTTCTGGCGCCTGGAATTTTCAATAGTTGCGTCTCGACGTGCAGTACTAGTGACGTAACACTCCCCCACACCCACACCCTTATAATTAACTAAAAGTGCATACTCTTGCAGTGTTTTCTCTTCGATACAATGTATCATGTGCTAACTCAATTAGATTATTGAAATCATTAGATGTTTGAGATATTGTTTCAAGTTTTGATTTGAGATTTGAAAGAATCTGTAATTCAAACATAAAGAAAATGCAAATAGAATTTAAAGGAAAAACTCCTTACCTGAAAAAGCGATTTAACATTGGTTTCAAGTACTCGGCTATGATTGAGTAACAATGAGCGTAATAATGGCTGAGAATAATGTGCTAATCGCGCTAAAATACCCGTTAATAATAGATTAACATATAACGAATTTTGTAGCATATTTTCTAATTTGGAAAAGATTGCGCGTAAAAATGGACCTAAAAGTTTTCAAAGATAAGGTAGTTTTTAAAGATGAATTCGTGTGAATCCCATGAGATTCTTATAAAAAATTCAATTGTTAGCTATCAATGATATCAGCACAAAATTGTCTATCTTTGAGCGTCAGAATAAGACTTTTCGGTGGGGTGTACTTTGAGAAAACAGCCTATCAAAAGCAGTCGATTTCCTTCGCCGCACCCGCTATCAAAAATAATTTATGCTAGTAAAACAAAATCTAATGCTGTCAGAATATTATAGTATGAAAACAAATATCTAACGTATGATTAGAAGCATGTGTACTATCAGTTTTGTATATTGCTTTATTAATTACTTATGGCTGGTAATTATCTGATTACGTTATTACCTTGTTACTTTGCAAAATGATCACTTTTTATCAGTAATAGTAAACGATCACTCCTAATCTAGAGTAAAAAATTGGATCAAATGATTGTCTCTTTAGTGAGAGATAGGCGTAGAAGTTTAGGCGTAGATTGTCATAGTTCATAAATAGCAAAGAAATTTGAAAATTTACTACATTTAGTGATCTTCAGCTTTTCAACATTGTATTAGGGAAAATTGATTCAATTATAAATTCTTGTTTTCTATGATTTGACGCATTGGTTCATATTTTTATTTTTATTTTTATTTTTCATGATCTACTAAAATTTCTTCCTGGACTACATTGCAGAATTGTCATCAGTCGAGAATCAGCGAGCCGATTCGCTACGGTACCTGTCTTGTTCGACCGAAACAGTTACAATTCAGACGTAATTAGATCGTGAGTTTATAAATGTATGCGGTGGCAGATTTAGATGGAGGTGTTGGGAACGATCGACCCTCTTTTCGAAAATTGTTTTCGTTTTTTCTCAGCAGGAACGACACAGAAATGAGCCGATATTTTCACAAATATACTTCAAAACACTTTTTGTTTTGGTATAATCGTTCCCTTTTCACCAAAGTGTCCCATTCATCAAAATCTTAGATTCGCTACTGGATATGATTCTATTCATAGTTATGCAGATATTTCGAGAAGCAAATGAAATGGTTGTTAATCTCGTTGGCGATCAGTGCTTTGAAAGATAAACAAAACACCGTATACACCGCCATTAAATTATTCTATACAACTATTTTTCAGTTTATTGAACATTCCCTCACAATCAATAGAAAAAAATAATTAGTCAAGCAACATAGTTATCTCTAATGTACATTTATTACGACAAATATGGAATTGGTAATCAAAGCCAAAGAGAAAATCTTGATATATCAACATGACTTCGACTATTAGGAAAACGCGTTTTAATCATTGAATGATAAGCTTCTACTTTTTCACAAGAAATTAAACCGTAAATATTAAGAAAGACAAATTGCTTCAATTGTTCGATTAATTGGCAAAGATCTTGTTGAAAGATAGTTATGTGCTGAGCTAAATAAAGAAGAATTTATTTTCATTGATGAATCTATTCCATTTACGTACCGATCGATTCAGATGTTTTTAACGATTTCATCCATCGTTGAGGTAAAGTCATATGAATATATCCTTCTGGAAAATTTGGTCGAACTTGAGAAAAAAATCACATAAATTCATCGTTTCAATAAAATATTTCTGAATTTAAATGTTTTTCAAAGCTAATAAACTGAACATAGATTGTCTCATTTATTATAATATTTATTTCAAGAACTATTATAGTTATTATACTCTCTTTTTGATCAGTTCATTCTGTCTGATATTTGTATTGTAGAAACTAATAGATAATAACTATATTCAAAATTTTATCAATATTTGGAATTATTAATTTGTTCTGTTCTTTTATTTTCGCATACTCTAATGACAAGGAAAGAATTATTAAAATATTAAAACGAGAAAAACAAATAATAAATACCGTTGTCAACCTTTATTTTTTTTATTAGTATTTAATCGATATTTGCAATGATCGTACAAACAAACGACAAGAACAAGATTACTTAGAGTTTATTCCTTAAAATGAGTTTGACTACTTTAGACATAATTTTTGTATGCACGCTTTTTGATGGATGATACATAATAATGAATTAAAACTATAGTCTCTATGAAGTTCACTCTATAGTAACGAAAAAGATAAAAATCCTCAATTATTAATACTTTTACTTTGAATGAATTAAAAAAATGTATCATCATTTATGAAATGAATTGCATTAAATTACTGAAGTTTTTTTTTTCTTCAATGAACAGAATAAAGTTGAATAATTGTCTGAACTGACATAATCATATCTATTTTCTTTATAATTTTGAAAAAGAGAATCAGATACAAGCAACACGAATGAGTACGTTGCTTTTGACACTTCATCCAATTGAATTATTTAGACGATTTCTTTAATGCATATTTCATGGCTTCTTTTTCTATTATGTCACATAATTCCTACTATAACTGTGAGATTAAAAACCTGACATCTGGAGAAGCTTCTCTATCAAAGAGATACCAAAAAGTGGCACGTAACTCATGTATACATCCAAGAAAGTTCTTTTTTTTCTAACAAAAAAAAAATGTTAGCTTATATTAAATGACTTCTATATATCATATTGATCTCACACAATATTTGGATAAAAGTCAAAAATGACATCAATCTATCATACTGAAAAACAAAAAAATATTCCTAAACGAGCGTTCGAATTCGACAAATCCGATATTATTTGCTGATCGTGTCCCAACTCGACTCGACAAAGATCAGCTAAAACTCGTTCTTAGGTCTGATTGTAGACCTCTAACAAGAGAACTCTCTCNCAGGTGATTAAAAGCTTTTAAAGTGAGATTTTACCGATGAGTAGGGCCTAATGAGACTAGAAAAAGTCCAAAAAGATAAGGGTTCATATGTCCTTCCTTCCGGAGTTATGAGTGTTTTCATAGATTTTCGGCATGTGGCAGGATATTTACAAAAAAATCAAACGAGAAAATTTCGAATCGAAAATATACCTCTTTGTAGGCCCCATGATCCTTAGTGTACGCTACAAGTTCAGCGAAAACAGACGTGTCATTCTCGAGATATACCAAAAAACAGCTCATTGGTCTGATAATCATATATCAAGACACGTTTTTTATACTGGCCCTGTATAAAAGGAGGATGATTCTTGAATAAAATGATTTCTTTATATTTCTTCTAATACACGTGACAACCGGAACAATTGAAAAAACCCAGATGGAATCGAATAAGCGGGATTCGAGACACGAAAAAGTTTGTCCCACAAAACTCTAACATTAATGTAAGCAAGTAGAACAAGATGTGTGAACTCCATGATTCATTTCATTAAGAACTACATTGATAAACTTCTTTCAAAGTTCTTTCAGTAAGATTAAGTTTATTTTCTGTCAGGTTCGAACATTTTAAGAGAAGAAAATAAGGATTTTTCAAGCATCTAAATCGACGTTTGATGTATGGCGTCTTTACTAATTCAGATATGGATGAATCTGTATCTGTGGGGTTTCTACCTCCTTTGTAAGAAAAGCTTTTTACACAAAAGCGACCGAAATCCCACGAATTCAACCATATATTCAATCAATATTAAAACAATTGTTGTCAGAAATCTCAATAAAAGAAGGTTTTCATTGCACAGCGACATAGAAATATCTGTCAAACTCTTGAAACTAATATTCTTTTATTCAAATAAACTTACTAGTTGTCCACGGAAAGTCATCTGGTCGCCAAAGACGTAATGTATGTAAATTAGGCATATACATGTTGAGAACAGGTACAAGATGTTTACCAATATTAACTGATTCATTTGAGCCACGATGACAACTAGGAATACCAAATTCAATACATCGAACAGTAATTAATGCGTCCTTTTTTAATTGATTCGATGCCTAAAAGTAAGATACGAAAACAAATATATACAATAAAAATAAAACTGAGCCAAAGATTATATGATAGATTTTAAATAAGAGAAAAAGGACAACTGCAGAATGTTTGTCTGGCAAAGCCCAGAACTTAAAATACTAAACATGACATGATCTTTTTCATCCTCGAGAATTCTGTTCGTAACTGAAAAATATCAGTAGAATTTTAACTGAGCTCGTCTTGTTACAATGACGTAATATTGTGTACATTTCTTCAAGAGAATGAATATTAATGATATACTTTGCTGCTGAAGTTAGTATTCTGGCACAGATTGTTGTTTTCAAAATTAAAAGAAAAATTACGTTTTGATTTAGAAGAGAATATATTTCGATGTTTGTCTTTCATTATTGAATTTCTCTTTGCTTTTAAATTCTGAGCAGAATTCTATTTTTTGAAGACAAAAATAGTAGATGATAGAGTCTATTGTCCTTTATTGGCTTCACTATGTCATAAAGATACTACTAGTTTTTATAGTTCTTAATATAACTTTGATTCATTGACGGATCTAGAATTTTTAAGATGATGGGGGAGGCAGGGCCGCGTCGACAGGAAATGGAGGCGATCATGGCCAAAAAACGTGTTTTGAAATTCATCAGGGGTAGTCATTTGGGGACTTTTCTGCTGGGAGAGACAAAGCAATTTGAAGTAGGAACGACTGCCCTCAGACCTCTTTTATTATATCCGCCAATATATATTGATTTGATCGAGAAGAAAATGTATTTGAGAAAATTTGCCTTCTAGTAGCAACTGTAAAATTCTAGTGAGTCTTTTGTATTTTCACGGAATTTTTTTCAAAACAGATATATGTGAGAAATTTCATACGATAACAAGAAAATCAGACTTTCGAGAAAATTTTATTGGATGAGAATTCCACCAACTTTCATATAAAGAAATTTAAATATAGATATAATTTAAGAAGATAGAATCAGATAGAATAGAAGCTTACATATTCAATGATATGCAAGAACCATTGAAAATTTTCAATTAGAAGATATTTGAGCTGCACAGGCATTGAAATAAGTTGAGCAAGTACTTTTGCACGTTCTTTATTTCGATCTATTGATTGATCACAAGCATCTAAAACAAAATTCTTATTGATATTTCATTTGTGAAAACCATAATTTCCAAACTACAAAGGTAATTTATTATAGTCAGTATGTTTTAGATTTCAAAGTTAATTTCATACAATATATTAATTTAAATCGTTCATTTAATAGTTCTATAGATTGCGAGAATAAGAGCTAAACAGTAGACAAATTGTTTTACCTGATGATTCGAAAAAGATTTTTCTAATCAATGTTTCCAAAGAAAGTCAAAATAAAACCATAAATAACTGGTATTCAAGAAAGAAAGAATTTGTCAGTGTTGTGTCAACATCTCTATTAATCTTTTTTGTTTATGATTAGACTTGAATCTTTTGTCAAAAATTTCTTCGTTTTAACCCTCTACAAATTTGTATAAAAAGAGCATTCGTCGGGCAAGAACTAGCGAAGGAATTGTTCTAGGTGACGCTCTATTGTGACTTGAACTTTTGCATATTGATAGGTTTAATAACCTTTAGAATATCCTAAATGTTTCAGTCAATAAAATGTTTCAGACTTGAGATATTGAATTTTCAAGTCAACTCGTTTTTGTGACCTGTTTGCAACAGGCGACTATGTTCTGGATATTCAATGTCTCAAGAACGAAACACTTTTTGACTGCATATTTCAAGATATTCTTAACGATTATTAAATCTACCTATGGACAAAAATATAAGTCGAAATGCCTTATTTTGATCCCCCCCCCCTTCCACTAATTGCCTAGAAGTGAGTCGAAAGTTCAATAAAGCAACGATAACTTCAGAAAG
>OENM01000065.1:9716-73801 GCA_900239745.1 Rotaria magnacalcarata
TTTTTTTGGCAAAATTCGATCGCAAAAATCAGTTGATAGAAACTCATCATTCGAGGCCAATATTATCCCCCATAACTTTCAACTGGGACCCATGCTCTAAAGCTGAGATCCACCATCCAGTAAAATCCTGGTTACGCCATTAATATAAGGTACCCTACCTGTGTTAAGCAAATGCATTGAGATCGAACAATGCAATGTCCCATCATCAAACACTTATTTGAATAGCTTATCTGGTACAGCGTTTTATACACTTTATAGATATTTTAAAAATCGAATTAAACGCAATAGTGTCGTAAAAAAATCACTTTTTATAGCTTAGTTGTCTGATATTTATGATACTGACAATAAATTTCTATTTTTCATATATACTCAATGAAATCTTCGATAAAAACTAGGAATTGTATAAAGTGCGCTTTATTTCTTCGTCTATTATGTCATGAGAGAAATTGTCGCACAGCGAGTCTAAAAACAATATATTGTTGAATAATTTTGATAGCAAATGTATGTGTTACTTTTACGAAAGAAATTTTGATAAAACAACCCTAATTATCTAGTTTCCATTGATAGTAATCAGACAACAAATATTATTTCGAAAATAATGACTATATTCTTCTGACAACGGTTCAATTTCTGTAAGATGTTAAGCATTGAAGAATCAATGAAAGTGCATAACAAAACATAGAAAAACAAATCCCTTATCAATTGAATTCATCTGCAGAGTTAAACGTAAAACATTGCCTCTCACAAAGTATGATCGGTATATTGACTTTCATATGTTACCAGATTCGAGAACTACCATGCATTTCGACATTATATAATAGACGCATCTTGTCTATATTCTACAAGAAAGGAAAACGATACATTTGCATGACAAATAGAGAAAAACTAAAAGAATTTTTCTGCAAATACTCAACTAATTTCAGACTTAGATCGACTCAAGTCACATCGGACGAGTTCAGGATAATATCAATGTTTGACGACATAAATTATAGGTTAATACAAGGAAACAAGTTTGTCTCTTTTCATAGTTTCGTAGAACAAGATGACATGAATATGAGGCACACGAATACATTCTTTCTGTTATCGTTAACATTTTTTTGTGCATCACTAATTGATACCAATAATGTTAGAATGAAATATATTCAATTAGCAAGAAAACTGTTTTGAAACGAGGACTTAATTTTACCCGTCGTAAGTCTTTAAGTGAGTAAACTAAACCTTTTTGAATTGTTGACTCGAGTCTGATTTATCAAAACAGGGCTGTTCGAACCCACTCATTCCTTGATTAATTCCAATAAATTGCTATCTCATAAGACTTTTACGTCGAAAATAAACAGTGATTAATAGTAACAATTCTATTCAAATTTCTAACTATATTTTTTTTTATTCTTCAAAGAGAAATTTAATTTTCATACTGATAAGACCGACATAGAATATGTTGTTGTTTTGAAAAAAAAAGAAAATATTATCTTATCTGATATTTAATGACACTGGCTTTATTGTTTAAATAGACACAAATGAATAAAGAAGTATAATAAGATTTTCTTACATAATGAATAAGAAGGATAATAACGACAATGAAAGTGAACCATTAATCAAAGTAACATATCCTCGATGGTGGCGAGGTTTACCATCATTACTAATTATGATGATTATATCTAATATAGATGTTTTAATTTTGAATGATTTTATTGAATATCATTATGCAAAAGTGTATCAAGTCAATTCTACATCATCGGAAGTACGACGTGAAATATGTTTAAATGAAAGTAGTTCATCATCATCATTATTTTCAACAACAACTTCAAAATCTCCTATAGCAACAACAACATCATTATCAAATTTAGTTCAAGCAGCTACAGCACGTTTAAATGTTTATATTTATCTTTCAGCAACAGTACCTGCAATAATAACGTCAATACTATTGGGTGCGAATTGCGATCGAATCGGTCGAAAATCTCTCATTGCTTTACCATTCGTTGGTAAAATTACTCGTTATACTATTTTGAGTAGTGTTATATATTTTAATCTATCTGAGTGGCTCATAATTCTAGCAGTAATGTGTGACGGACTGTGTGGTGCAGCAAGTTTATGTATACTAAGTGCGTTCGCCTATGTTGCAGATTGTACAACACCAAAAAATCGTACACCGGCAACTATCATAGCGAATATAAGTATTGCTTCTAGTCGTATTTTGCCATTGATAACATTAGGTTTCTATCTTAAAAGTCATCATTTTATAGTTGCAATGCTAATTGCCTTGGGATTAAGTATTTTTGGATTTATTTTTACATTAATTTTTCAACCTGAATCAAATGTAAAAGCACGAAAATTTAACATATTACAACAATTAGCTCAAGTCAGACTCGCACCAGTTAAAAATATTCTAAAAGTCTATTTTGTTAAACGCCTAGAAAGTAAACAACGAAGATTGCTAATAAATATCGGAACTCATTTAGGTTTTATTGTTATGCTATGTGGTCATGTTGCTGTTTTCTTCTTATATTTATATGGTTCACCTTTTTGTTTCGATTCGTTTCGAGTCGGCATTCTTACTGTTGTTCAAATCAGTACAGCTGTTTTACTAACAATTCCATTTACATTAACAATTGCTAAACGAACCGATAGTCTATTCATACCGATGATTGGTTGTTTGTGTTATATGACACAATTTTTAATACTCGGAGCTACAAAATATCTATGGATGCTTTATCTTGGCGTATGTATTGGATCAATATTTTTCGTAACGACTCCAATCATACGTTCTCGAATTAGTAAATTAGTGGAGCCAAATGAATATGCTGTCGTTTTTATCTTGGCGAGTATATTTGAATCAGCTGGCTATTATGCCATAAGTGCATTTGCCAATGAAGTTTATCGTTTATCGTTATCGTTTGATTCTGGTTTTGTGTTTTTTATTCTCGCTTTTGTTGGCATTTTACCATTAGTATTCATGATGTAAGTAAAAAGCTTCTTTTTTTTCTTATAATTTAATCGGAAATTGAAATTAAAATATTTTAGATATTTATTTATTGTTGAACGTCGATTAAAACGTCCGTCAATCAAACCAACAACTAGTATCAATGAATAATAATCGTTTACTCGCAGTGATACTTATTCTTGTAACATTTTTAAAAGGTATTTTAAGTAAAATAAATCAAATATCATTGGGATTGAATATTGATCAAGAATCGATTAACATTTTTATTATTTATTATTAAGAAAACAAAATAAAAAAGAATTGAAATAGATTCAACATATAAAGAAAACAACTGTTCGTTGAATTTCTAAACGTATCGAGTAAAATCCTCATCATTTACAGATTTGTACAAAATTGATTAATTCAATTCAATTCAATTCATTCTGATCGATCATTCTTAATTTCTCACATAGCCATCGTCGACATTGCATTCGAAATTTTCCGTCGAATGTCCACGAATTTGCGTCACTTGGTATTTCTCCGTAGCCAATACAAACTTGACAACCATATGGAAATGTTCTTTCATGTTCAAAATTTCTTGCAGGTCGAATCCAAAAATCTCCACCTCTTAAAATATTTTCAAAAACTAATTGAGAAACGCCCGTTGCAAGTTTTTGAGCTGGACATCTTCTTATGTCGAAGCCCCATGACATAAGTGGCGGATGATCATTTGTATCCCATCGTTGAGAAATAAACTCATCTGGTTGAGTCCATCCATTTCTATTTAACTGTACTACTGAAGCAATCCATCCTCTTTGTTTTCCATACGGTTGCCGTGTCCATAAGTCAGTTAATGGATACAAACGAAGTGTTTCATGTATTGAATTTTCAATATTATCATGAAAATCATTTGGGTATTTTGAATATAAGAGAAGCATATGACAAACAAGATCCGTACATTGAACGGATATAGTAGTTAGAAAATCTTCTGCTATCGATGATACTTGATGAATTTCATTCATTGTATAAAATTCTTTTGAATCATGAAATACAAAATCATTTTCATTTTGCTTAATTAATATTAACGTTCGATCGTAAAGAGCTTGACGTGCTTGTAAATCTGGTTTTGATGTAAATCTTTTTATAATTTTATTAATATCAAGTAACCCGGGATAGATATCATTAAATTCATCTTCAGTTGGCATTCGATTAAATACCAATTGAAAAGATATTTTTGCGATAATTTCAAAAATATCCCAAAGAATGTTTCCTTTTTTACTTTCTAACTTAAACTCAAATGAATTTTCTAAAATTCTTTGATTAATTATCGAATTTGCAATGGAAAAAGCATCACGTCGTTGTTTCCAATATTGATCATTGTCAAGAAGAAATGTTGGAAGAAACGGACATAGAGCATTGGTAAATCCGTCCAATGGTTTTCCACATTTAGGAAGACTAATTAATGTTTCACTATCACATATTAAATCTCGACTAATTAAGTTTATTTTTCCTTTTCGATTTTGAAATAAGTTCCATATTGCAGTTCCAGGTGTCATTAAACTGAACAATACTCTCAAATATAATAAACTCGTATAATAAACTGCTTTTAGACCATTGATTAAGTTCATTTTGAATATCTAAAAGAAAATTTCAAATATAAAAGTAGATCAAAGTTTTGATTCATTTTTTTAATCAATAAAAATTGACCTCAAATTCAGTACATTGCTTATCTAATACGTAGCTCTGAATTCTATATACATGAGGACCAAAAACTAGTCTAATTTGTTAACTTCAATTTCTCTTTGAGAAATCTCATTTATCATAATGACGAATATCTCTATTTATATTCGACAAAAACAAGTCCAAATACTATGACACAGAAAAAATAATCATATTAAACCTGACTATCATAGTGATTCGACAATTTCTCTTATCTTTCCATAAACGAAGAAAAACAACAGTGTCACACGTTAGACGTACTCGAAAAGCACTGTAAAGCCTATTTAAATGAATCCCTTGCCAAAATGCTGAGCTTTGATTTATTACCGAGTTTATTACTGTTATCGGTAAGGTTTGTTTTCTTCATCTAGTATTTCAAAGGTATTTTGCTTTAATAAATTATGTACTGTTACGAAATTTGTGTCAATAAACACAATGACAAAATATTTTTGATGACAAACGAACTTATTCCTTTATGATTACCGTCGAATTCTATTAGGAATGAAAATCACAAGTTATTTTCTTACAATATACATCATCTAAGGCAGGTACACTAGTGTGATGGGGATTTTGACAGTATGGCTTAAGTTGATTAGTAATTGCCTACTTTACTTTGGCTACTATAAAACTAAATAAAATGTGATTGACACATTTTCTACTCACAATATTCGGATGTGTAAGCTGTAACGTATATATATTCTAAAAAATATGGCATATGACCATGCATCACAGTGTCCTGATAAATCCCTAGGGGGACATCCTTTGCAAATAATTTTTTCGCTGAAATCCTGGCAAGCACTGCGATGTATGCCTACGACCCACGTGTCTACTGATATCATTAGTATTTTGTAGCAGCTGACGTAAATCCCATTGATAAAGCTTAGAATTCTGTATATACAATATAAGTATTTTACCAATCTAAGATCTTATGAAAGCTCAGTAGTATAACTAGAAACTGTTGCCACTCGTTTTTTCTTGTAAGTTTTAAATCAAATATTTTAAAGATTTGATTTTTTATCGAAATTTAACCCTAAGATTTAAGATTTATTAGGTCCTGTCAAAAGTTTTAACTAGAAAAGATTAAAAAAATCAAAACGATTGGCGCTACCGTCTACTACTCAACCACTATTAGTTGTCATTCGTTACTATTTTCGTTACGCAACTATAAAAAAAAGGATTGTTCACAATTCTTATCTCTTCATTTTTTTTTATAAAGCGATTTCAACTTGCTACAGATTTTCATTCTATTTTTACTGTGGTGGTACATTTGTCTTTCTTTTATCTAGAGAACGATTCGAATACATTGAATACTTTTATTTTAGAAGAAAATAAAATGAATGAAAATCATGTCAAAGTTCATGTCGGAATCATTGGATGTGGTTGCAGTGGATTAGTTGCATTGAAAGAATTATTAGATGAAGGTCATCAATGTACTGTTTTTGAAAAATCAAATTCTATTGGCGGTGTATATACTCAAGCGTATCAACAAGGAGAACTTGTATCAAGTCATTTACTAACTATGTTTAGTGATTTTATTGGCAATGATGATAGTGCTCTTGAAAAACCACGAATGTTATCATTTGTTGAATATTCGGAGTATTTAAATGATTATGCTGAACATTTTCGTTTAAAAGAATTTGTTAAATTACAGACCGAAGTCAAATCTGTATGGAAAGACCATTCAGAAAATAAATGGAAAGTTCTTATTAATAACGGCCGTGAACAAATTTATACATTTGATCGTCTTGCAATTTGTACTGGAGTTTATGCAAATGAAAATATGCCAACATTTAAAAATCAATGTTTATTTCAAGGAAAAATAAAGCATTTTAAACAGGTTCAACTATATGAAGAATTTATTGATAAAAAAGTTTGTATCGTCGGCAGTGGAGAATCAGCGAGCGATATGATATTAGCAGCTGCGAAATTTGGTAAAAAAGCTTTTTTATCGATAAGAAATGATCATGGTTTTATTGTACCAAGATATATTCATGGAGATCGATTTGGACCAGCTGATTTAGATACATCACGTGTTCATCATTCTATTCCACGTGCATGGGGAGTTTTACATACCTACATCGATATGATTAATAGTTTAGTGAAATCATACTTGAAATGCTTGATTTATCAAGGAGGTAAATCCAATGATTATGATAAAGTAAGAAGAGCTGGAATTTATATGAATTTAAAACAAATAAAAACAAGTAATATATGGAATACATTTGGAACGAAAAATGCCAATATCGTCGAGGCTTTAGTTAAATATAGCGATACATGTTTTAGAAAGCCGGGCATAAAAGAATTAAAAGCTAATTCAATTGTATTTGAAGACGATTCTGAAGAATATGTCGATGAAATAATTTGTTGTACTGGATTTCGAAACTCATTTCCATACATAGAACAAAGTGATCGTGCTGATCAAAATTTAAAGCGTATCGCAAAGGAAGCAAAAGTTTCTCATAATTTATATAAACATTGTTTACATCCCGATCTTGCCGATGAAATATGTTGGATTGGATTCGCTCGACCTGCATTAGGTGCTATTCCACCCTTACTAGAACTGCAAGCACGTTGGTTTGCTTTATTATGTTCAAGTAAATTGAAATTACCAAATAAATTCGATATGTTGAAACAAATTTCTAAATATGTCAAATATTTAGAATGGCAATTAACAGTCTATCGTGTTACTCGTCTTACTGGCTTAACTGACAATTTAATCTATGCAGATGATCTAGCGAGAACGATCGGTTGTCGGCCCAATTTCACAAGAATCTTCTTTACAGAACCGAAATTATGGTTGAAGTTAATGTGCGGACCTTTAATAAATGCACACTATCGTTTGACTGGACCTCATGCAAAACCAAAACAAGCAAAACAAATTATACTAAAAGCTAAATGGGTTAAGCAACCGAATGTTTTGTATTTTATAATGTTGATGTGTTATTCTTTTTTCTGGTTAGTTTTTGGAATTGAATCATGTAAGCCTGCTTCGTGGTACCCTTTATAGGATATGTTTTTATTATTGTTGATATTACTTTTTAAGAGAAAAATTTTCTGTTTTACTTGTTCTTAGTCTAATAAATGGTATAAATATCTTGAAGGCATATTCTATCTAAGAAATTTTGTTTTGGAAGAGAAATTCAATGGTGTCAATAAATGTTATTTTGAAATTTAGAATCCATCTACACCGACGTTCATCTAATAGAAAGTCTATAGTTCAATGTATATGTCGTATCGAAGTTACACCGGTCGACGAAGTTATAACTTCGATGCTCATTGTTATCGAAGTTATAACTTCGACAGAGAAATTTGTCGAAGTTAATTTTAATTCACTTATCAATAAATAATTTACTAAATTGAATATTCCACTGCTGAATGTATGGTCAAAAATTAAGTNACTTAATTTTTGACCATACATTCAGCAGTGGAATATTCAATTTAGTAAATTATTTATTGATAAGTGAATTAAAATTAACTTCGACAAATTTCTCTGTCGAAGTTATAACTTCGTCACATTTATACGAAGAAGTTGTAACTTCGTCGACCGGTGTAACTTCGATACGACATATACATACTATAGGGCTGCTCGCAATACCGAAACCCTAGTGTTGCTATCTGCCATTATTAAATGTTGACTTGAATGTTATCTATTACTCTGACCAAGGTAGAAAAGACTGATGATGAGACACTTTTCAAAAACAAAAATGTAAATATTTCGTAATACATATGGCTGTATTTGAAGGTTTACTTTACATCTAATACTACTGGAGTCTCAACTCACAATCGGACATAAAGGAATACGGATAGAAAATAAGCAGTTTTAAATAGCATATGAATAACCGGCTCGATTAATATATATGACAGTAATCACAGTTGTAGCCCAATGATTTGTTGACTCGGCATGTATCTATCAATTAAAATCGATATAGTGAGACTATTACTCATCCTTACATATTGAATTTGCAGTCTCAAAATGCGTTCTGTCAGCTGCAGCTATAATTAAATAACATAGTTACAAAATAATTCAAAAACATCATTTTGGTTGCATTTCAAATGCTCATCAATATTTTTCATAAGTGTCTGGCGTTGAAATGAGACAGTGTTAAATTCGGATCCATCAACACTAAATTAGTTTTTCGAAAAATTCGGTTCAAATTTTTTTATATCTTATTTTGTTCATTTTTACACAGATTTAAGTTCATACAAGAGTAAAGACTTTATTGTTAATTGAATAACATTTCGGTACATACGAGACGAGAAATATTAAGATGATCACATTTTTATTTTGTTCACTGACACTCTATATATTAGAATATAAAAAACAAAAAATATAATAGAATTTATTTTTATATATTAGATCTTAGATTTTTTAAGTTTAGAAATAGTAACTAGATAAAGTTTTTTTTGTTCGGAAGATGTTGTTACAGCCAATCAGCTTACTGAGATCTTGCTATTACTGCTGCGCAACTTTTCTGTTTATTATATATTGATAGAAGAAGATTTCTAAGTTCCATATTGAAAGTTTCTTGTAATTCTTTTACATAATCCTGAGCAACCGAATACTGTCCAAGTGGAATTCGAATCATTTTACCCTGAACAGTACTGCCGATTGACAATGTTATAACTCTACCTTCATCGTTGATACTTGCGAAACATATAGTTATAATAGAATAATTTTGATTACGCCTATAATATGTTAGAATATCATCATGCCGATATTCATCGACTGAATTTTGTTTATTAATCAGCCATGTGCAATAGCCATCGTGCCATACATATCGATCCTCATTTGATTTCAAGAATTTTTGTTTAACCCGAGCAAATGCATCGGCAGCTTTTTGAATAGCAGGAGGATGATCGCTTGCTGTTGACATGAGCTTAGGTGATGTTGTCAAATCAAGTAAATCCTGGAAAATATCTTCAATTGTGTTTCGCTTTGAATCGCTCGATACTAATAATTCCAAAATTGACTCGATTCGACAGTCTAACTCTTCGATTGTCCACGGTTCATAATTGGGGAAACCAAAAGCGCGATTGAATGTATCAATTAAATATGTTTTCAATTGGTTGCCATCTAGATAAAAGAAAAATAATATTACTTTTTTTCAGGCGAAATCGAATACGAATGTATCTGTGTCGCGATTAATTTCGAGATCAAGAAAAGAAAAGATAAGATATGAAAACTAATTCATCTCTGTTACATACTTGTAAAGTCGATAGCATTTAAAATTTTTTCATCAATTCTGTCCAGTACTTCAGGTAGACGATGAGGGAGTATATTTTCATGATGTTGAGGAATCTTATCCGTCAATAACCAGAGAAGAATAGCAGCAATAGCCGACGCATCATTTGTTGCACTATTCTTGAACGATTGAATATATGCTTGTGGTGGCTGATACCAATGATTTCCTTCGTCGTGATTGATACGCGTCAATTCATTCGATTTTATAAAAGCTTTAGTAAAATTCAGCAATGTCAAATTGACTGTATCAATAGGTTGATTTCTTAATTCGTACTTAATTACGATATTTTCAGGCTCGATATTTTGATGCAGTATACCACGAGAATGCACTTGTTTGACAATACCTATTAAGTTTTGAACAAACTTTATAGCACGTGATACTTCAATATTGTGGCCATATTTTTCTCTGTTTTGATCCATAAATGCCTTTAAGGAATTTGTCGGTGCTCGCTGCATGATAATCCACAAGTCGGCTTCTCCACCAGCTTCTCTTTCAAAGTTGTTTGATTCATGTTCCGGTTCAATTAATTGAACAACACCTGGCACTCCTACAATGAAATCGAAGAAAAAATATTGCGTCAATAGGTCTTGTTTCTGTAATATAAGCCATAATTCTTCATACCTTTCAACATTTTGAGTGCAGTTAATTCTCGATAGTAGTCGCCTGTAGATTCATTTTTATAAACTTTTTTAACGGCGATCAATTTTCGATCTGATTTTTTACGAATCAACGATGCTTTTTTACCACTACTAGATACTCGTTGGATAATTTCCCATTCTTCAGATGATACATCTCTCGGCACACTTTCTAAAATATCAAATGAATAGAAACAAAATCTTAGTTGAGAAAAAAAACCTTACGTTTCGCATTCGCTGATGGTTCGTCAAATCCTGTTGAGCTTGTTATGGTTCGCTTGATATCATTTTTCTGTAATGTTTCCTTATCATTAAAAGTTTGACCACCATCTCTCGAGATGGATGAGCACCAACTGCTTTGTCTGCTACAATTATTACTTGAACGATAACTCAAATGATAACGGGAATCGTTGTCACTTTCGTTATCGTCAAGTGACTGTCTTGATGTTGACAGAGTACGATGCGTAGGTGATTTACGGTCTATTTCTAATTGACATTTCAATTTATGGCCACCAATGCATTGGTCGTGCCACTTTTTCATCAAATTTTTAGCAATTTTGAATGATATTGCAATACTAATATAATCAACGTGATTTTCTTTTTCATCGATATAAAAATATTTTTCTGGTTCATGTAATAATTGAGCTAAATCTTTTCGTGTTAACTTTGTTTCGAAACCATTGATTATAATATAATAAGTCGTTTCAACATCTGTAAGAGTGAAAATAAATGTATCAATTATTGTTCTTTTCGAAATAAAACTATGTGGAATCTTATTTGAAGAATGCCGAAGCTCTTCTTTCTCTTATTTGAATTTAAAATACTAGTAGCTCATAACGAGTACAAGGGATCGCAACGATTTTAAATTGTAAAAACGAGAAGATGAAAATCGTTTGCTATTGTGCGAGGTGCAGTTTACAGAAATACATAGAACTAATCCTGTACTCTTGTTTAAAGTAGAAAGCAGGCATGCTCTCAATCGAGAAGTTTAACTTACTATGTAGAGTTGAGTGTTCTGATTCAATTCCTTTTGCATGACCGTATGGACAGTCTGTTGAACATGTACCATTTTTCGTACATTTCACATGTAACCAATAACATTCATCATCAAATCTTTTACATCGGCCGGTACGAAAATATTCACACAAATCCATTTTATCTTCTTCCTTTTCCCATTGAATGATTGATCCATGAATCATTTGTTGTTTCGAATTAAGTATAAATTTATTGATTTTTTCTTGATCATCTAGATCTTTTAACCAACATTCAGTTGATGAGGATTGACCATCAATAGATTGTTTCATGACAATATCATAGATAGACCAATTCAATGCGATGGATAACGTTTCAGCACCAATATTCATTGGCAAATTTTTTATATGAATACAATATTTCACTTCTTGAGGATAAGGTGGTGATATATGTAGACCTAAAATTTAATTAATCAAAGGTTGTTCGCAGATACTACAAACGCATACCAGTCGCAGATTTCAAATTCAAGTTATTGGTAGCTGTAGGGAAATTATTTCTCGCTAGGCAGTTTTCATTCGAATTCAAACCACTAGTAGATAAATCTCGATAACCTTTCTCAATGCTAACAGTAACGCTGTTTATTATGTGTGGTCTATCCAGCAAAGCAAGATCCACAAAATCATAACTAGATTGAAAGCAACAATAAATAGATTGATTCTAATTATGATAATCGAACTTACTGTTTGAAGTGAATTACAGCAGCATTGCCATTATCATTTATAAAGTCGATGCCGCCATATCGACTAAAATACTTTTTCAAGTCAGATTTCTGCAATGATTGACCTGTAGTGCTCGTAACGATCAATGTCTTGATGTCGCGGTTGTATTTCGATGATTTTATACCAGGAACACGACGATGAATAAAAACCACTTGATCATCAATGATGAGTTTTCCTCTGGACATGAGATCGATAGTGCTTGATTCTTCGACAAATAATACAAATCCATGATGTTTATTATGACCTAGAAAAGTGTAGGTGTTTTGCTCCACGATACGCAACAATTGAATAAAAAACCACTCGAAACTGCAATTTCCAGCGGTAATTCGAGGCAACTGGAGTCAAGCCATACGTGCAGACATCTGATCCTCGTCCAAGAACACGTTTTCAAAAAATCACATTAACAGTTTGACTCTCGTGTTTATTAAGAGACTCCAATGATGCATCGTTTCAAATCGCGATAAACCGCATTCGTTTAAAATAGTACCTGTCAGCATACTCGGGTCAAGGTTTTTGCACTTAGCTAAACTACCGCAGATGTTTATGAAAGCTGCCCTTCGATGGGCAATGCAGAGAAATCTGCAAGATTCATCACTAGAAAGAAATTTGCAGTGTCAGATTGCTCATCAAATTTCTATTGGATATGCTTGAAATGATGGGGCGCTACATTCTCTCTGTTTTTACAAATCTCCTCATACTTTCATGTGCAGAGAACGGAGAAAATGAAACTACCAACTTTCGTCGAAAAGCGCGACGTAATATACCGCGGCTATCTTTATGTACACTACACTTATGAAATTGCAGCTAATTACGATATGAAATGCTGTGGCTATCTTGATGCACAACACGTTTTACGATAATTTAACTTCGCATTTTTTTCCTGGGCGTTTCTTCTTGAAAACGAATTAGCATTGACGGATAAATTTTTTTTATATTCGGAAACAAAAGTTTTTGTTCTTACCATATTCATCTAGTGGTACCGTACATTTTATAATTCGATATTCTGACAGAAACCTTTTTAATGATTCTTGCGTTGTTGTAGGACTTATATCTTGAAACCACAAAGTCCGTCTATAAGTATCAATGTCAACTGTTTTATTCGTTTGCATGTGATCCTAAGTGAAAAAAGAAGCAAAAAAAGGTCATCATTGATGCATGTTTATTTTCTGCATCTTATTCTGCAGATGCTTCGCTTTTATTGTACTTACTCCTGTTGCCATCTCTCAAAGTTATAATAATTTATAATAATAGACGCGTTAAATGATTTTTAAATATTTGAAATAAATGAACTTCAAAATTTTCTGCAAACGATTACAGTAAAATGTTTTCTTCAATGAATTCTAGCGAAGTATATACAGAGTCACTCAAATTTACCCAAATGGTTACACCATAAGCTTTCCATTTGTTGCGACATACATCGAAGTAATTTCACAATAGTTCTTCGATTCTGTTTACTTTTCACTGGCGTTACCAATACATTTAAAGGGACTGGGTAAATTCCAAAAGTGGAATAACATTATGGGCAACAACATATTGCTTGCTGTTGATGGCATTAAAGCAAATATTAGCTCAAGGAACAAAAGATGACTCATCGAGTATAACGAATCAGACTCAGGCTGTCTCAGCCGACTGTAGAGAAAACCCGTAATAATTATGTTAACAAAACAACGATCAGAATCGTTGCTTTGTGCTGACATGTACATGGTGGCAAAATGAAGAAAAAGGAGATTGAAGAGAAACTCAAATGCATTATGAAATAGAAGAAAATAAAATCTTTTCCTATACACGGCAAGTCATGTTGATTACAATAGTTAAGATCTTGCGAATATTTAAGCGCAGATAAATCTTAGAGTTGTAATGCTTGTTTTCAAAAGATACGTCATG
The DNA here is from genome assembly GCA_900239745.1 of Rotaria magnacalcarata. NCBI lineage: Eukaryota > Metazoa > Rotifera > Eurotatoria > Philodinida > Philodinidae > Rotaria > Rotaria magnacalcarata. Next base: position 23,869 of record OENM01000065.1, read on the forward strand.
AAATTCTCTACTAATTATAATGATACTAAGAAATTCTATCGAATTAGCTCAGCGATATTTTTCTAATGCTAAACGTGAAGCCGTCGATGATAGTGAAAAATATCTTAATTCGGAGAGTAGGGAAATGTAAATAGCGGTAGAAAAATTTGTATTCTTATTTCAAAATATCATTCCTGTTAGATTTTCAACTACATGAACCTCTAAGAGAAAAGAAGATGAGGTCCAATGATGAGCATAATTCATATCAACTTTTGTGGGCAGGTTCTACTTACTTCATGTTTAACATGTTCTGGTGTTTCGATTTTCTGAAAGCTTGTATCTTTATATTGGCACTATCTCAAATAGAATACTCAATGAGTTCAAATCTAATGCATGAGAAGTCTAATGTTTCTGTAGGATCATTCATCACATATTTTATCCATATATGAGACATCTCCATCTTGTTGCAGATAAGGGATTTATTACTATCATAGATTGCTTCACCCTTAGTCTTGTGTAAAATACCATTGAACTTACTTGATAGAAAATTTTACGGTAAATATTTTGAGAAAAAACGTTCGAGCTCTATGATTTTTCTGTGCTAAGATAATTGTCAAAATAGTAACTGCCGCATTCATTATGACTTCCTCGGTATTTGTCTAGACTTTTTAAATAATCAAGTTTTTATATCTATTTCATAAAACAAAGATAAAGCAATGACGCAAGTTTATCAAGTCTATGGAAGAAGATATACGGCAAAGTGTGCGCTTCGATTTAGAGGCTTGAAGAGAACAAAATGACGACATAAACACACATTCTCATCTTGTAATTTAAACACAAAAACATTCTGAAATTTCATCATAATTCATGATTGCTTTTATTCGTAGTATTTATCTTTTATATACCGATTATTTAGAATCACTTGTTTACATAATTTATCAGAAAATCAAATCTACTGCGTATGTGTTAGATATTTGTACGGGTTTCAGTGAAAGAGCTGTACGAAAAAGGGCGTCTACCATGTCAGTTATCAGAACAATACAATCTATATATTTGCTACTCCGATAATAACTGCCGCATAGGAAGTATGCGTTTCGAGCAATGGCATGATAATATTTAATCAGAAACATGCTTGAAAGGTATCGACAAATAAATATCCATTTACATCATAAACAGATCGAAAGAAGTATCGATGGTATTTTTAAAGTAAAGAAAAATTATTTCAATCATTAGCTAGAGTCATCTGCCGACTGGCAAACAAAAAGTATAGTGGTAGTGGAAGAAAACAAGACTGGTTATTAAAACAACCAAATGTAAAAGGGATCAGGTATTTCTGCTGGATAAGTAGTGATGCAGCAAATAATAAAATCTTATTTAGGGCGACTCAAATCCATGTCGTTACGTCCAGAAATTCATTTTTCATCGGTTTTCGATCATTGTTCATTAAATAATAATTTTCAATGTTTTCAGGGAAATCCATTAAATCGTCTTAATCTTCATCGAAAATCTCTTCAAGATATAGTTCAACATTCACAATCAAGATTTTTACCATATCGTCAACTTAAAGTACTTTTCAATCAAGAAAAAAAACAACCTGTATGGCTTACACATCAATTTTTATTCGATAATAATAATACTGAACACAAATTAACCGTTGATCAATGTGAACTTGTTCTACTTGGTATTAGTTCTCAATCGCTGGTTGATCGATCACCAGTGGCAACTAGTGAACCAACAAAAATCGATAGTGAAACTCTTAGTAAATTTTTTTTAGCGTCTGAACCAGGTCCAGATGAGTACATCTATTTTGCTGTATCAATTCCACTAAGTTTTGCTGATAAACTACCTGGCACTTATATGGATCTTCGACCCTTATTACCTCAATTATCGGTCATCGATGCAGCTGTTTGTGGCCAAGGACGTGCTTTACTCGATTGGCATCAATCTAATCAATATTGTGGTAAATGTGGTTCACCGACTATTTCACTTGAAGGTGGTACACGTCGTAAATGTACTAAATGTAATCATACATTTTATCCTCGAACAGATCCTGTTGCTATAACATTAGTTATTCATTCCGATAAGGAACATGTTTTACTTGGTCGTAAACCATCATTTCCTCCTTCGATGTATACATGTTTAGCTGGTTTTATTGAACCCGGTGAATCAATACCTGAAGCATGTTCACGTGAAGTTTGGGAAGAAAGTGGTGTTGTTGTTAATACGAATCAAACCCATTATTTTGATTCTCAACCGTGGCCATTTTTAGGTGGACAATTGATGATTGGATGTTATGCATATGCTACTGACGAAACAATCACATTACATGATTCAGAATTAGAAGATTGTCGATGGTTTTCACGAAGCGAAATAGCTGATATGATACAACGTAGTCGAAATATTAACCTTGATCAAAATGATCGAAATCTTCGTATTCCACCACCTATTGCTATAGCACATCAATTAATTTATAATTGGTATTCAAAAATATGAACAATTAAATTAGATTCTTGTTTGTCTTTTTTGTAAAAAAAATATCAATACCGATAACAATAAAATGAAATTCTTTTTTAACAGCTTGAAATTACTTTCGATTTTAACGACGTTTATGCATGTTTTTACTCTGAGATAAAGAATCCTTTTTCGGGATCAACTCGAAATCGTTATTTATTGAATCTATGATCTCCGCATGCATTCAGTTGCAGTTTTTCATCCATGCATAATTTTTTTGAATTCAATAGCAACAATATTTTGTTTCTTTGAGCAAATAATACGTAAGGCTCAGCATGAAAATACGATAGAACAGCGTATAAATATTCAATCAATATCAAAATCAGATCTATTGCTTTTTCTTTGTTTTATTACATTATTCGATATTGTCAAATGCTTCTCAGCGTTATTGATGCTAATCCTATCGGACTTAATGGCATGCTTAACTCATAATTATTCATTCACAAATCAATGTCATCTTTCATCTGTAAAACAATAATTAAATATAGCTTTGCTATTCAAGGTTAAATATCGCGTAATAGTTTTTCAACTAAGCTGTCAAAACTTAGAGCTACTTGTTTTTAGTAGAATAAAAATAAATATCATTTAGATGTAGCTTTTGCGAAACAATAATTAGATGAGATGAATCATCGCTCATGTCTAATTATCTACTGAATAGATTAACATACATTAGATTCTTATAAATAAAATCTTCAATACAAGAGCTATGTCGTCTCGTATTATGCATTTAGCTATTCAACTTTTATTTTTATTTATATCTCATATTCATTCATGTAAATGGTTACCTACACAATGTGGTTGTGCAAAAACCGCACCCTCAATACATAGTCGTATAGTTGGCGGTAAGCCAGCTGTACCACATAGTTGGCCAGTAAGCTTCTAAAGCAAAAATTTTCTTTTTTCAATAAAACCATTTTTGTTTTCAGTGGATCGTCAGTATTCGAAAATATGGTAGTCATATATGCGGTAATTTATGAACGTTTTCTTTTTTATCTTCTATAAAAACTGATTAACATGTTCAGGCGGTGTTTTGATTAACAGTCGATACCTACTATCAGCTGCACATTGCTTTAAAGCATATCATCCAGGTCAAAATAAAGATTTCACATTTGCAATGGGTCACAATGCTATACAAGAAAGATATCTTGTCATAAAGCCAAAACGTGTTGTACGTCATAAATCATATAATTCCAATGGGAAGAATATCCATGATATAGCACTTATTGAACTGGAACAAGCAGTCAGTTTTAATGATAGTAGAATAGGTTTTGCATGTTTACCTTTGAACCATGTTAATCAAGGCGAATCTTATCCACCAATTGGAAAGGAAACGTATGATTATCATAATAAAATACAATAAAAATATCAATATATTCTTGTCATTTAGATGGGTAGTAGGATGGGGTACTACACAATTTGGAGGTAAAGTTTCTCCAACACTTCTGCAAGTATCAGTGCCAATCACAAACAATCAAGGCTGCAAACAAGTACTTAGTGCACCAGCGAAACAAATATGTGCAGGCTATGATCAGGGTGGTAAAGATTCATGTCAAGGTGATTCTGGTGGGCCACTTGTAGTGGAAATTGGACAAGGAATATTTGAATTAATTGGACTCGTTTCATTTGGTATAGGATGTGCCAAAGCTATGAAACCGGGTAAGACACATTAGAGAAGTCTGTGTGTATGTCTGCATGTACGCGCCAGAATTATTCTATAGAGACTAATCAAGTCTTATTTCCTTTTGTCTGATTACTAGGGAATAGAGGAACACAAAGGAAATAACAAAACAAAATGTCATGAATAATTTTCTGTTTTAGAATAAAAATTAAATTCCAATTAGACTTTGTTGCTTCTGTCTAGGTGTTTACACTCGCGTAGCTGGTTACATTGATTGGATCAATGATGTCTTAAAATCGACAAGTTCAAATTCCAACCCAAATCCAAATTCGACATATCCGAAAACGACATCTGCAAAACCGACGTATCCAGAACCGACACATCCAATATCCAAACCATTAGCTCTATCAAATACAATATCTAATTATCAAAAGTTATCGTATTTAATAATTTCAATCGAAATTTTATTGTTAATTTAAAATTAATATCGATTATTATTGTTTCTCCTCGAAAAAAAAATAAATTTAAGTTTATAATAACAAATTATTTCTTTTTTTTCTTTTAAATTTCACTCTTAAAACATCAATAGATTCAAAATCGTTATACAAATCCCAATCAAAGAAATATGATAGTTTCAGCGAAGAGTATTATTTTTAATAGATTTCCCCAATAGACATCGCCCGAACAATCCTATTGATTCTTTTTAATATATATTAGTTTTTAATTTGTATTCTACATGTAAGACAACATGCGACATGTTGTTAAAAGAGACATCGTCTTCATCATAGAACTGAAAAAGAAATAATCCACATTAACAGAACACGTAGCGCTATTCCAGACAATTACTTCATCGAAGTCAATTTCTAATCTTGACGTTCATATTCATAAAAGCGAGTTCTATTAGTTAATTGTAGATTATTATCAAGCAGCTGAAAATGATTTTACGAGAGCAGTTCATATGTAACCTGATTAAGAACGCAAAGTATTCTAGATATAGGATTAAGAGTTAACAAGAACCTAGGTAAAATAAATCATCAAAAGCAAATAGGAAGTTGATACTATTTTCTCTATTAAATCAAATGAGATTTAATATTGAATTAGAATCCATAGCTGCCAACGGGAAAAATTAATATTGTCTAGCTTCATTCTTATATTCACATGAACAACAAACACGTTTGTTTTCCTCGCTCTATATCCAATAATATTCTTGCTTGTCTCTTTGCCACTTTGGTTTTCGCTATTCTTTTGCTCATTTTATTTTCTAATGATAGTAGCATTAAGCACTTGAAACAGCCGTTGAATAGCCATTAACATCAAAATACCACTTCATTTGCATATTTAATGATACTACGTATAAGAACAATATGAAATAAGAAGTGAAACTAGAAAAGAACGAAACTAAATTAAATCCCTTATCATTTTCGCCGTTCTCTCTATTTTTTTTCCTTCTTCGTTCTCTTCATCTAATCGCCCAATGCTTGTTGTTGGGTTTCAGTGAAATAGAATGATCGAGTTGCTACTGCTGTCATAGTTTTTCTTCGCCCCGTCACATCTGGAAATGCCATTCCTTCGTTTTTTTTTTCTTTTCTCTTCTTCTTCTTCTAGACGCCAAGCAACAAGTGAAAGTTAGTAAATCTATGTGAGTGTGTGTGTATATATATATGTGCTCACACGATTTCTCGCTCAACCTACGCTTCTTCCGGCAAACCAAATGCACGCACACATATAAATAACTATTTATTTACAGATAGTAACCAGTATTGAAGAATTACGATGAATTTCAATTTAAAAGCCGCTGGCACTCTACTTTCACGAGCTAAACAGGTTAATTTTCAATAAATATATATATACTTTTTTCGAAAAACATAATTGATTTTAGTTCACTGAAGAAAAACTAGGACAAGCAACTGATCGAACTGAATACGATGAGAACTTCGAAGAAATGCTGGCACGAGCTGATCGGACAAAATTATGGACGGAACGCTTAGCATCACATGTTGAAACTGTTCTTCAACCTAATCTTAGTAGGAATCTTTTCTTGTCTTAGTTATTCAAATGCATTCCTCTTTTTCTTTTTCTTTTTTAATTTTATAGATGAACGCCTTGAAGAATTTATATTAACAAAACTCGATCAAAAAACTTTAAATAAACCAAATGTTTATGAGCAACTCGGTCAATGTATGTGTGAAGCAGGAAATGATTTTGGTCCATCAACACAATACGGTAACAAAATGGAAAATATTTGTATTTTCTTTTCTAAATTTTCTCTATTTCATGTAGGTTCAGCATTGATCAAATGTGGTCAATTTCATCAAAAATTAGGTCTTGCTCATAAGGAATTTGTTCATTCATCAGTTAGTAGTTTTATGCAACCATTAAAAAGTTTTCTCGACGGTGAAATGAAGTCACTAACAGTAAATATATATTATTCTTAGAACTAAATATATTAATGACGAATAAATTTTCAAAATCCAGAAAGAACGTCGTACATTAGAAATCAAACGTCTAGATCTTGATGCTGCAAAATCCAAAAAGAAAAAGTCAAAAACAACTAATAGTAATGTAACAATTGCAATGGCAGATGTAATCATTAAATAATTGCTATCCTGTTGTTGTTGTTACGATTGTTTTTGTTTTCGAAGAGTTCGGATACGGAATTACGTCATGCGCAAGCAGAATTCGATCGTCAATTAGAACTAACTCGTTTAATGCTTGATGGTTTAAATAATTCCCACGTATGTCGTATTCATTTATAAATAATAACATCATTAAATAGGATTCTTTAGACTCATCATTTACGTTGTTTAAATGATTTAGTCGAATCTGAAGTTCAATATCATCGACAGTCTGTTCAAATTCTTGAAGATTTACGTAAACAATTTGGGTAAAAATGGTTTTTTTTATAATTAAAAACAAAATTAAGAAAAACTATTAAATTTAGTTTATCGAAATCATCATTGAATTCGACAGCAGCCGCCACTGCTTCATCAACAGCTCGTACAACTCAAGCATTACGAACTGCTACTGTCAAATTTGATTACGATGCGTCAGATCATCATGAACTAAGTGTTCTTGCAAAAGAAGTAATAAGATAAAAAGCAAATTAATATTATTGACAAAACACTTTTCTTTATTTTCTAGACTGTAAACATAATTATTGATGATAATGAAAAACTTTCCCATGATTCTGACTGGATAACAGTAGAACGGCCAGAGACAAAAGAACGAGGGCGTGTACCACGAGCATATTTGCATATTGATACATTACTTTCCTGATTGATTTTTGTTTCTTTCTTTATGTGCGTTTTTTCGTCTTCCAAAACATGTAAACGATATATATTTTCAGCTGTTAATTTATATTTTCTTCTTGTGATATGTTTGGCGACGAGCGCACAATAGATCTTATATTTATGCAGTACGGATATGATTTATAATATGCATATGATTTTTTTTTCTTCTTTTATTAGTTGATTGTGTTCTATTTACTCGAGGAAATAAATTCATTGTCTTATTTTATGTAAAATTTATGCAAAAGACAACAGTTAAAAAGAAAAAGTTCTTCTTTGCCAATGACAGTTTGGAAAAAAAGAATGATGAAAAATATATATATATTTTTTTTTTCTTCAACGTCAGTTTAAATAACCAGAATCTTATTTTTTGTATTTGATGAAATATAATTTTTTGAAAGAATGAATGGATGATGATGAGGTTCGAGGCGGTAATATAAAACTAAGTTTTTCTTCTTCTTCTTCTTCTTCTTCTTCTTTTTCTAAACAAAATTAGTTAGTTAAAAGGCAGTTTTCTTTTTCAATTATATCTATATGAGTTTTTATCTACTAGATGCTAACTATTGTTCATTTTTATAGGTAAATATTGACAAAAGAATTGTCGTTATATCATACACATAATCTATTTGTTGTCTATTAAGTGTTATAACCGAGATGATCATTCGTTAGAGAAGAAGGAAAAAATTAGAGAAAAAAGCGCTTTTAACAAATTACCTGTGCATCGATGAATATGACTTACAGCTGAAATAGTCTTTTAATTGAAGCTTTTGTAAATGATTGAATTTATTTCTGTAACATGACACTCTGTTTATCACAAGCGCTATCATTTTATGGCAAGTCAAGATATTTTCAAAGACGAAAAGTTTCCTATCAATTATATTTCTAGACGAAATATAGGGGTATGTTAGATTAGCAATTAAAAACCTGTACTTAACGATTTATCAATAAAACCAAGTAAATATAGGTTTGAGACTAGTTGAAAATTAAATAGACAACATAATTATTTGAGGTTTTTTAAACCTGAGTCTATAGCTTAAGAATCGGATACTTCGATAGACATAGCTTTAGAGAAACATTGTATTGTAGCGATGGTTAAAAAAAATATTTTCATTAAAAATACTGAATATTATAGTACTATGCCGATAGCTTTTAGGACATTAGAGTCATTCTACTAGCGGCGAAATTAACCAATACACATTTAACATAGTATGAACTACGGTAATTTTTATTTTTCTCTAACCGAAAATTACACGAGTCTCTTTTGCGGGTGAGTGTCGGAAAACCCATTGAATCCACTACATACAAATTCTGATGATCTCAGACCGGATGAAAACTTTTCTTGTAGACGAAACGTAGATTTAGCCTGAAGATAAATTTATATGATGGTGTATCTTACTAAAAGTAAAACCGATTTGACGCCTCATTCAATATTGTTCGAAATGAGATGTTTGGCATACGCCAATGAAGATTACGATAGAGAAAATTGTTCTCTGATAAGCCTTTAAATAAAATATAATCTTCCAGGTTATTTAGAAAACCTCGGTTTAACAGTTCCCCATAGATAATTCCGGCATAAAACATTGTCTCGAGCAACAGACAATCGATTCGGTAGGAAATTTCCCGTGGCAAAAAAAAACAGAATAAAGATACTCTTCTGCTATTCTCAAAATTGATGTAGCTCATTAAAAAAATATCCTAGAGAACTCCCAGTTGTCTCATTTACTAGAGACTTAGTTGCTTCTTCACGTCATGCAATCAAAAGAAGGTATTGTTAAATTCCCAATGCTGAAAAATGACGTTTTAGTTTGTACTCGACTTTGCAAATACTTTTCCGAATTACTTCTCAATGAACACTTGTCTTAACCATTGTATTCACGGAATAGTGTGAGATTAAATAACTAAACATTCTTTTACGGATTAGTTTTCATGTCTTTTGTTTCATTTTTCTTCTTCTGTTGTTGTTGAAGACTACATAATTAAAAAGAAATAAAATGTATATAGACAAGATTGCCATATTGAATAGTGATGAGAAATGAGTTGAAGAGAATTGAACGTTGTCACTAAAATTTAACGACCCGTCAACTTACACTACATTTTTACTTTAGTTTTTATATGAATAAAGATATTGATGTTGCTTTTCCTCTGTTTTTTTTACTTTCTTTTTATTTTATCGTTTCTGTCATGCTGGAGGCACATTCATGTAAAACAAAAGCGAACAATCGTTTTCACATCATGCTAGATTTGTATGTGTATGCCTCGTCAGATTTATAGATCAGGTAGGCATAGATGAGATGAAAGATTTCTTTACTCGTCTTCTACTATTATGTAGAATACCTATAGGGCAACCTTCCTCCCTTCTTTTTTTTTCATTCATTCATGTATTCATCCATTCTTTTCATTCTTTTCATTCTTTCATTCATTCATTCATTCATTCGCCTGCTTGACTGCCTCATGAATATATGGATGTGTTATTGTTGTGTTGATTTCAAAAGGAGAGGACATACGAACAAAAGGGGCACACAGGAGAAGTGAAGAGTATCCTTTATACTCAACATCGACGACGACACACAAAGACAATTCATGTGGGTCAAAAAAAAGGGGAGAGAGAGAGAAAAATATAAAAAAAATGAGAGAAAGAGACAGAGCAACTGCCATTTCAATCAACCGTATCTAAGCGGCTTTTGTGTCGTGTATATGTGGGTGCTTTGAAAGCACGGAGAGAGAGAAAACAGAAGTTGCTACTATAAATACTACTGAATTCAATTGAATATATTGTATATTTTGAATAGATGCTGTTGTGTCGACAAGTGCTACTATTCATGTATGTATATATATACGTGAATATGCATGCTGCTTACATTCATAATTCTGAAACGAAAACGCAGAATAGTATATCGATAACTACTGGTTTCTTCGTATAACTCGACGTGTTACAACAACTTGTTTATGGATACGAAAATTCTATTTTATTTAACGTCGGATATCACACAACATTAGTTGTGTTGATAGGCAAACGACTTTGCCACGTATCAATGATAGAATTATTAGTTATCTTAACAGGTAAGATCTCAAATTTCTATTTACATTCAAACAAACAAAAAACTAATATTGACATGATCAAGTAAAAAAAAACACACGAATGATTACTTTCAAAGTGTTATTTTAAACATTGTTAAACATCGAAAGTAAAGATTGTTTTTCATGTAAATATTCAAGAACCACATAAAAATTTTGTCAGCCACTAGATGTCGTTATATATCGTCTAGCATTTTCATAGGTGGCATTAAGTGTATGCGAGCAAAGTCGAAAAATAAAATAAGTATAGCTTGGATGTATGAAGAGAAATATTTTAAAATCAGTAGAATCATTGATATCGAAAGTTAATTTCATGAGTTTGGTTACGGTTGATCGAGTTTACTAATAGTGAAAGAGGATTTTGTATTTTTCGAAATAGTTGAACGAAACTTTCTTAAGATTGCAAAGAAGAAACAATCAAGTTTTAAACATCTATAGAGGTCATCAAGGTGATATAAAATGAATTGTTTTAGATTGAGAAAATCACTCTTCCTTGATTTCTCTCTTGTTAGATTTAATAAAGAGAGAAAAAATGCAATTATTCTTCCATGTGAATGAATTATTTCATATACTTATTAGAATAAATTAAAATTGCAATGCATGATGTGATTATTGATTTTCTTTTTGACTTCAAAGAATTTTTGTAGAAGCCTTATTTTTCCTGTGTTTGTCTGCATAAATTGATTCACAGCAAAAAGAAAACTTCATTCACTTGAAAATCTAATTGATCGTGAATAAGTACCAGTCTAAATATTGTTTATCAATCAACAATATTGTTCAATCCTTCCTTTATTTTTGCTAAGCTGATAATGAGTGTAGATGTGTTAAGTGAACGACGACCTTCACTTTGCCTTGAACGCGTGACATACACAGAGTAAAGGATTAGTAAAGACAATAAGTAAATATTGACTTGAGTCTTGCCGGACAGACCGAAGAAAAACAGAAAGACTCATCTCGTCTCGTCTTTCAAATAACAAAAAAGACGCAAAATGAAATATGTATATAAATGCGAAAATTATATTTCATTCTTTAAATCTATGCGCCAGTCTGTCTGTCTGTCTATGATGACAATTTGTTCCGATTGACACGCACACAAAGTCCCCAATCGAATCAAATCACGAGCATTCGTACATATATCTGTACACAATGTACATATTCATTGACAGCATCATCATCGTTGTCGTGTCTGTTTGTCACCCAAACATATAACCACTAGAGAAACGCTTGGTCACGCAATTCACTCACTTTCTCTTCAATAGATGATGATGCTGATGATGATCGGTGTTCTATTGGGAATAAAAAACGAGAAGGGATATGTTCATGAGCACGAACAATTCAATTTTCTAATTAGATTTTTTTTCTCACTTTATGCATATGAACTAATGATGCGAATATACGTATATAAAGAATGTTGTGACATTAAGAGAAAAAAATGTGACAAATGTTTATATTCCATCGTTTATATACGATCGAATTTCTCAAACAACGCCAATAACAACACTTAATGTTATGTGAACGATAGAAAATTGATCTCTGAGAGAATGATGATATCTTTCTTTTTCTCTTCAAGCACACAAGTCAAGAGCTGGACAGCAACACGAGAAAATTGCTACTTGAGAATCAGTTGAAGTATCCTTCTCTTATATTCATTCTCTTCAACTTCAACTATCGTTCGTCTTTGCTTTCATTCACCTTCCGACCGACAGGGACGGAAGGAAGGCGAACTACGTCCGTTTAATTGGCATCGTCGTTCCAATCCATACTAGTAGTAGAAGAAGAGGAAGAAATATATATACATATATATATATATATATACATTGAATAGAGCCTAGACATTCATCAAAAGACGATACGAGATCTTAAATCGATGCTTAAGTCACGCACATAAGACGAAAAAAAGAGAAGAATATCATCATCATCACCGGTTCAATATCACGAAAGAATTCATTTGCATGTCGCCAGGAAATAATTGCCAATGTTTGTCGGTTATATTCGTTTGATCAAGAAATTCATATTCTTAATGGATAAGGTACTTGTCTATATAATTAAAAACAGAAAAGAAAAAGAAAGACATTCTTTGTCAATAATCGAATGGCATAGATCCCGCCTTTAGGCTTCGCTTCATTACATCGAGCCAACCCATTTTCTCCTGGGAAATAGTCTTTCTCTATTTCTTAATGGTGGATCAAACGGATGATATCTTTCGTATAGAGAACACCCATGCTCATTCAAGCACAATCAAATACACATAAAAATATAAAGGTGCTGTCTCCCACAAATACGCTTAAGTGAACACACATTGCAAGGTGTTCTAACCTTACTTTGCAATTTTTTTTTTGTTAAAATAGCATACAACTATATTTCTTCAGCCAACGGGCACATTAACGAGGTTATAACACAAATGCATATGCACATCGATCATCAGTTATTGTTGTAATGAACAGAGAGAGAGAGAGAGAAATAAAAACGAGAACCAAGAAGGTGTCAAAATGATCTTTCTTACGTGGCACACGTATCGTAGACAACGGTATGTGTGCAATTTCCTTTTAAATTGCTTATTTGACACATATCACCGGATGCTTATCAGCATCCGTTCAATTCAAAATAAAATTTAGATTTTGTTGACTATTTTTTCATTTAACATAATACATCCAAATATATATATATCAACATAATTTTATGTTTCATTTTGTTGAGCTTAGCTGATTAAGGGCGGATCTAGCACCTTTTTTATTTAATTTTCTTCTTCTTTTTCTTGCACCATAGGGAAAGATCAATCAAAATAACAATGTGGAAATTAAATCAAGTAACACATATAAGCACGACATGCTATTGGTGATGATTAATAATAGAATAATCCGTTAACGTTGATCATACTAGTTTTGTTTCAAAAGCATTCAGTAGCATTGATATTTATTTAGTTCGAGTACAGGTGAAATAAAAATGCATGATTCTTAGTCTACAAACATACTCGAAGAAATTAAGCAAATAGAATCACGAATAATAGAAGGCAAATATACTTGAATGAGCAGAGAGGTATACTGTATCTTGATGATTAGAAATCGAACTTTACTTTCTTTTCTGCTCAATCAGTTTCTTTTTATTCTCTAGTTTGTATATTCGACTAATAAAAAAGCAACAAACGGAAACGCTGCTGGTGCCTTGATACATGTTCTCGGAAGGTAGCACAGTTGTTGCCCGATAGCTACTCAAGAGCCAACAAGACGAAGTAGAAGCAGAAAAAAAAGACAGAGAGAAAGAAAGTTAGAGCGGACTTGATATGTACAAATGAAATTGCTGATGATGATGATGATGATGATGATAATAATAATAATAATAATGATGATGATGCTCGTAGCCATCTGTTACCGAAAGACAAGTTTCTAATAGTTCTTCAAGCTTAGAAAAAAAAACGATCGTATGTCACGTTCAAACTCAATTATGGATTATTCAATTAATTAATTATCATCGAACGAAACTGGATTCTCTGAAATAACATGCTGTGTAACTCAACACGATGGCAAGAGGAAGTAAAGCTGTAATTATTGAGCAGAATATTTCGAGTGTATGCACGTGAAAAAGATTACGAATCAAAAAATATAAAACTGTATGTGTGTCCGTGTCATACGTATCTATCGCACACTCTTTCCCGTCGATAATTATACTTGAATATTTAGGTGACAAATGCAGTTTAACATTCCGTATGTTATCACTTGATATGATGAACGTTTAATCGTTGATATTATATCAGACATAATTACTGTTTTCTTATCTATCTAGCTATAAGGCAAATAGTTTTATAATAAAAATGCAAAAGAAAAAGAAAAAGGTGTTAGAAGAGATTAGACAAATATGTTGTTATTCTTAATATTCATTGCAATACTATCATAAGCCGGATAAAAATATTTTCTTAAGTCGAACTAGAATATTAGTCTTTTTTTATGTTTCTATTTTAGATTTACAAGCAAACAAACAAATTACATTTTCATTTCATGACATTCTTTTTTTCATGTTATTTCATTGTATGTTTGTTTACAATTTTTTCTATGGATGCATTTACAATCGTGTCAATTGTAACAACAGCAAACAATAAACTATTCTAATGAATTTTTCTTTTTCTTTTTCTCCTTCTTCTGTCTATGTCTGTTTTGGTTCTCTATATAAATGATTGGTTGTATTTTAGGTCTTATACGCCAATCGAAATAACATTTGCGTCGGATGGCAGCGTATTGGCGGAGTAAGAGAGAGAAAAAAATTCTTCTCTCTTTCTTGCTCTCTGTTGCGTTCTGCCAAGAGGGGAAACGAACGAAAGCGGTCGTTTGCTTGAATATATTACCTGACCCGGCTGCTATTATTAGCGGAGAACGAGAGTAAACGAGAGAACAATACATGCTCACACCTTTCGAATAACACACGGCAAGCCATGTGCTGCTATTGAAAGAGGATATTATACGAATCCAGTGCTTTTATTTCTGTTTCTCTCGCGCTCCAAAAATTTTTTTTCTCCTCTATCTTTTGTGCTTCCATCCGTAGAGAAAACGAGAGAGAGAGAGAGAGAGAGAGAGGGAGAGGGAGAGAAAGAAAGAAAGAGAAGAGAAAAAAACCGGGAGTAAAGCGTCGGCGTCAGGCACATTGAATATCGATCCGATTGTATTGTATTGAATTCATCTCATCAACATGACGGTTTCTTCTTATTAACAAACACATATACACCAGGTAAAGTTCTTCCTTTTATTCTATAACAATAGAGAAAACAAAAAGGGAGAAGAAAAAAAACAAAACAAAAAAAAAAAGAAGAATGAATAAAAGAATGAATTAAATGTGTAATTGCTATATACATAGTACAATTGAGAATGACATTTGTCTACAACAGATAATAAAACAAGTCATAATGATCATAATATCATCATCATTTCTTTTTTCTTCAGTCGCTAACCAATGGAATGCTAAGTGTTTTGATTATCTAAAATTCTTTTTAAAAGTATGGAATTTATTTTTCTTGAATTTATTTTTCAATTATCTCATTTGTTTCTTTTCTTTTAAGCTATGGTGTCTCTGTATAATATGGACTCGAATAACGAGTTATCGCCCTTCAATACATCTCATTATCCTCATCATCATGTACCCTATCATCATCCTGGAAATATTTATGATCCTTCAGTACAAAATCCATCAACAGCACAACAACAGCAACAACAACAACAACAACAACAACAACAACAACAACAACTACTACTACAACAAACACCACCAGCCAATTGGATGATGAATCCGCATCATTCTCATTCACATTTAATGATGCAACATCATCTACAAATTCCACCATCTCAATATTCCAATGGAATGAATGGACCGAATTCAAATTCATCTAAAGATGATCCATCATCACCAATGTCATCATCTCCTGGAGGTACAACACCGCCAACATCATCGTCAGCATTAACACCTAATTCTATGTCAACAAATCATCATCACCACCATCATCATCATCATCAATCGTCGAAGAAATCTCTTGATGATCGTGTTAAACGACCAATGAATGCATTTATGGTATGGTCTCGAGGACAACGACGTAAAATGGCACAAGAAAATCCGAAGATGCATAATTCTGAAATAAGTAAATGTTTAGGTGCTGAATGGAAAAATTTAAATGAAGATGATAAACGACCATTTATCGACGAAGCTAAACGTTTACGTGCGATTCATATGAAAGAACATCCAGATTATAAGTATCGACCGAGACGTAAAACAAAAAATCTACAACCAACAGCACAAATATCAAATAATCATAATTCATCATCAATGAATCATCATTCACAACAGAAAAAAGACAAATCAAATCATCTTCATCATCCTCAACATCATTTAAATTCATCAACATCAAACCTATCACAAGTACCACAATCATTACCACCACCACCACGTGGTACAAGTTGGGGTTTACCATCAAATGTAATTGCATCAACATCATCATCATCACCATATTTAAATGATTGTAATCCACCCTATTCAATGGCAGATCCAAATGCACTTTATTCACATTCATTTCCACCACCGCCTATGTATCATTATGGTCCACCATCAAGTACAAGTCCTCAAACTCCACCACCACCTGTTCAATATGGTTATGGTGGTAATCACCCATATTCGTATATGAAACCAGAACCTATATCATCTCAGCAACATTTTTATCCACCGTTGGCACCAATTTCACATCAAGATTATTCTCCACCGGATCCATCATCACCTGAACAGCATATGTAAGAAAAAGGCCTATTTGTTTTCCATTCTTCTTTGAAAACAAACAAAACAAAAACAAAAGACAAAGCAAAGCCCGGTCGATGTGCAATCTATTTGAATCTCAATTCATATGACATCTTCGTTTTTTTTCTTTTTTTTCTCTATCTGTCATATCTCACTCTATTTTGTCGCATCGGCTGTATACGTGTGTTCGTGCCGTTTTGTTCGTTTTTATACACATTTTTCTGTATGGATTCCAAAACGTTTTTTTTTCTGTCTGGTTCCAATCTTCTTTTTCTTCTACTTTTTCTTTTCTTTTTTGGCTCTTCGTTTATTTGTTCACACACGCGACTTGGATACACAGTGAAAAAGGGAAGAAACGTTTTCTTGTTGTATAAAACAAAGGAGAAAGAAATATATATATATATATAAATCTATATACATGCAGAAATATGAAGCCATGTTCGATTAAGTATAATGTCATAATTTTCACATTCTTTTTCTCCTATATCTCAAAGCTTCAATAGTTCGTATGTTGACATGATGGATTGATTTGGCCCTGTCACGCACTCATTCGTTTCTTGTCGCCAATTGCACCATACCGGGATTGCTCCGGCTGCTGTATATAATCGATGTGTATATGCATGTACGTATGTGACAATGTGTGTGAACCATGACCCACTCATTGTTGATCGAACGAGAGTGACAGAGAAAAGCGCTGATTTCTCTCTCTCTCTCTCTTCATCTAGCCCTCCTGTTGTGCTTTGCTCTACACTTATCGTAGTATGAGGCAGGCTGGCCGACTGTGTAGGTGAAGAGAATAAATTAGTGTTGCTGCTTCTACCTCCCAGCATCAATAAATAATAGACGACATCGTCTAAGATTATATTAGTACGAATAAGAGATGAAAAGTACTAATACGCATATGGGATAGAGAATAAGAAAACGAAGAGAGAACATCTTGAATTATAAACGAGAGTAAAATTAGAGCCGAAGTGGTGACAACGGATAAGCTCTGTATATGGTCTTTCTCGGTTTTTTATTTTCTTCTTACTTTCTTTCTCTTGGGAACAATTGTCAGAGCAACTCTTGTCGCACTTTCTCGATAATTGCTTATTAGACACACATACATACATACATACATAGATATATATTATATATAAATACGGGACCGAGTCGGTGCTCGTAGCCGTTCAAGACAAAAAGAGATTTTATGATTATATGAATCAGACAATACGCGAGTAATCAGGCGGATAGATTTATAATGGATGTTGTCTCTCTTTGCCTTTTAAAGAATGATGCTATATTAACAAAATAGTAAATTTTCATTGACAAAATTTCTATCGCCGGATGTGTAATGATCATTAGAGGTGTGAGAGGTGTTAGTGTGTATGTATGTATGCATTTGCTAATGGCCGTTTGTGTTGTGAGCATAGAAAAATATTGACCCTCGTCATCAATCTCTTTTCAATGTTGACACAAAAAATGGCACGTCGTATGTTTTAGTTGTATTCAAGTCTTCATTAGGATACATGATGCTATTAAAAGGAAAGGAAAAGGAAGCTCTACCATCGGAGCTTCATTCGCTAATCGAATTCAGATCGTGTCGTTTGTCGACATAGTGCTATAGAAAATCAATGAATTGAACTAATCAAACTGTCCACTTGATAGTAAAATCTTTCTTATTTCTATCATCAAGTGGACATATCCTATCAAATCTCAATGAATCAATAGAATATTTATGATTTTTTCCATCATGAATATACGGGGAAAAAAATGATCCTTGGTTTCTTCTTACTTGTAGTAAATAATTAAAAACAAATCTATTGCTATTGAATTTTTTATGAACGAGAGAGAGAGAAAGACTGAAAAAAAAGACTAGTTGCTCACAGCAGGTAACAGGAAAGAAACTACTAAGCATAGGAAGTTAGATACAAACTAATTTTCTTTTCATTCAATAATTAGAAACTTGGTGAATTCTAATTTTCTATAGAGAATAAATCAGGATAAATTTGATTGTCATGTACTAATACATTATTTTATATTTCTGTAGAAGTAAATCTGCGTTTTTATTTTCTCAATTCAAATAAGGAATGAAATTAGAGAATAGAAAAGTATCTGTTTATTTCTAAAAATATTTCAAATAAAATCAATTTTTTTGTTGTTCTACGGACAGAGAAGAAATTTATCATTGTTGAACCAGAAATCCTCATTACAGCCCGTTGAGTTGAAAATTTTCTGGGAGCCGATTTTAGTTGGCATGTTTCCGACTCGGACCCGGTTGATTAAACTTCTCCGTATCCGGACTCTCACGAAATAGTTTTACTTTTAAATCTGATAGTCCGATCAGAGTATTCGTCACTCAATTAACACTGTTTACATTCCACACATATATACTGAAGAAAATTCTGTTTAACCATAGGAACCGTTATTTTTTAAATCATAAGTTTAAACATGAAAAATTATCATTTTTTTATGCGGGGGTCACCACAGTGTTTCCTGTTATTATAAATAAAAATCAATGTTATGTGATATGAATGTATCATTGAAATTATCCATCATTATCATAAATTCGAGTAATAAAAGATAAATATTGCTATTTAATATTTATTTTTTTTTGAAATTATTTCTTTCAGAAATAAGATATTCATAAGGTAATAATTTTTGAGATTGTTCACGAATTTTAACTAACATTTTAAAATTAATATGATCATTGGTTGATCTTGATGTAAAAAAAGCTTCCTTTTTAATTTGAAAAAAATATTTCCAGTATTTCTTATAGATTTTCTCATACAATATGATATTGATTATCCATAAAATTACCATTAAGATTAATATAAATATACAAGCAAGAAAATAAGTAAATGTATAACTTGTCAATGTTGCTGTATTACTTATCATCAATATCTACAGTAAATCTCAATGTAGAATAAGTTCTGATCGAAAAGAAAATCCTACGAACTAAAAGATCAACGCTTGTTAAACAAAATTGATCACCCCATAAATAAGTTAGGCGTAGATGATAAAGACCTTCGTCCTAAAATGAAAGAAAAAAAAAGAAAGATACTTTCAGTAGCCTTTTTTTTTTCATTTTACCATGAATTCTAATTTAAGACTTGGTCCAAGAAAAATAAATTTTCCACTTTGTAATGATTTATTCAATAACTCAAATATACGAATTTCATTATCTGTTAAATGATTGAAATCTTTTACAAATAAATCAATCATTTTTTCTTTCATTGCCATCGTCCATGAATTTTCTTTAAACGAAGAAAACTCAAATGTCACATTTTATTATATATTTTGATTTAAATAGCTTTAACCATTACAAAACTTTTCATTCACCTTGAGATTTAGTCATAATCGATTAAGAACTAATCAAACATAAAAGGCTTGCAAATATTGATCCTAACACGATTCATCATGTACACATTTTATACCATCATTTGAGAATTGAATATCAATTTTAAGTATTCATGATATCGGGTTAATTTAACTGGTTGCACTCTTAACAAAAAAAAGGTGTTCACTCTTCCGCAGTTTGATATCGCTCATGCGGACGAGAAAATTTCAATAAAATATTGATAATATATTTTATATCTGTCGACAATGAATAATAGAGAATGCATTAATATTTAGAGAAGAAAGTCTTTTTTTGAATAGAGTTTATAAATTATATAGCGGAAGGAGATATATTAAGTTCTGCCTTATTTGAATGATAAGAATATGAATAAGTCAATCTATTGTTAGCCATTATTGCGTTTTTTTGTCTTGCCTGTCTCAATCAAGATAGACTTGAGGGCTTGATGAATTATTTTTCAGTATTCAAAAATTATTATTCGCTTAATTATCCTTCTCAATGATAAACGTCTTTCGAGATAAACTTTCAAACTTGGCATAGAAGGATTTCTCAACTGCATAGCTTGTTGATTAAATAAAGAGATACATATGAACCCTTGTGACCACTATTTTGTTTTTTTGAGCGTGTTAAAAGGAAGTTCGAACAATCAAGCAATTGAGTTGTGTTTCTCTCGTCGACCTTTTCTTCATCACTACAATTGCTAATTGTTGTAAGGAGAATATCGAGCTAATACAATTGCTTCGAGGCATACGCTTTACTGGAACAGTGGACTATTCCTCCTTCCTTCTCCTGATGAATGTTATTTGTTGAAATACAACTACTGCGAGATGAATAATAAACGATTTCGTCATAAAAATAATTGACATTGAAATTAAGCCAAGGTTTTTCTTACCAATTAATTTATAATCTTTACGGTTCGATACTTCTTCAACTAAGAATATACTGTTATTATTTGCTAAATAAACGATGTCATTTTCCATCCATAATTCCATATAAATGCGATTGTTAATTGTTAAATCTATAGTATAAAACTTTGAACAAAAGAAAATCATAATAATATATTTATATAAATAAAACTTTTATTACTTGTTGAGCACAATGTATCGAATGATGAGAGATCAATGATGAAATACATGAGCAATTTTTGAATCCGTCACAAATCAAATTCTAGAATATATACAGATTGCATTTTTAATTAAAATTTTTTTAATATTAACTTTTTCCTGATCGATATTATAAACAATCACCGAAGGAAATCCAGCTTGATATCGATTCAATTGAAAATCAATCTAATTTATTGACAAAAGAAAAATGTAAGAAAAAGTTTTCTCTTTATTTACTGGCGATTCAATAGGAACCAATTTCGATATTTCAAAATTTATTTCAAACTTAGGTCGAATTATTGTATTTGTCAAACATTTTGTTACGAAAGTGATTGTTCGCATAGATGGTAAATAACAAGATAATTGACTGCGAATAAAATCTTGATGAATTATTGATTTTCTCTATTAGTGGAAAGAATTCATGTTGGATTTTTTTTAAAGTACAAAGCAAACATGATTGAATAATGAAGTCATTAAATATAAATTATTATCCATTTTATTTTCGTAGAATGTATAACCATTTTGACTTAAAAAGTAGAAATTCTCCGTAACTAAAATAACGAATTGTACAATTTCCTTTTAAATTTAAAGAATTTAACAAACCAAGTTGATCGCCATTAACCATTGGATAAGTTATAGCTGGTTGAATGTGCATAAATGATGAACGATGATAGTTTGAATCGATATTTGTTAACAAACATCGATCTAATATTTGCTCGACTATCTGAAATTTAAGCAAAATGTAGTGAATTTTAGATCACTCTTTCGAAATATATTGAACGCTTTTTATTTGCTTTTTTTTAGTGAACTTCATCAAGTGAACGTTTTTTTTCAATCACAGGTCAATACAACAACCTTTTATTTCTAAGAGCAAACTTCAAAAGTACTCTTCAAAGCTATTACCTATAAGTGCAATGTTTAAATTTAGTTTTTTTCCTTTATGCGTATGTAGAAAATAATTTGCCTTTTATAACTTTTTTCCTATGAAATCAATGTAATATAACAAACTTGTATATGAATTATATTCCATTGATTAACACACGTATAATTTAGTTGGGCCTCTTGGAAAATTCTACCGGCCGCAAATGTTTCGTTAAAAATGCGATCAATAAAAATATTTGGAAATTTCGATATTATTATTGTAGAATTTTGATCTTCAGTAGTAAAAACACATCCCAATAGAGTTAGATGAATGCTGCTCGTGTTTCCTAAGAGTTGAATAGTTAATGGACATTGTCGAGATGTTCGAAGCAGATTGTTATCCAGACGAGACGTTTGTAAACAAAAGCCAAATTTTGAAAATGAAGTATCCATATTTATAATAAAAAATAGACCAACTTTCCTAAACAACAAAACAAAAGATAATAAAAGCAAAAAATATAAAAAGTATTTACTCAAATTGAAGTGTTGAACCGCTTAGCTCAAATCGATTATCCCATTTTGTCAATGAACAAAACACAAAAAATCGATTCATATCAGTTTCTCGTACAAAAAATGGACCAGGAACATTGTTAACTAAAAGCTAAGATTTAAAAATGAAAAAAAAAAGATCGAAAATAAGAGAATAAACTTTTAATTACATTACGTGTTGCAGCAAGTGACTGTTCTGTAGCTTGTATAACTAATAGAGGTGGTGAAGCATTGAAATAAAAACTACCACTTGAATCGAAAAAAAATGGTTTCTTCATTAGAACGGATGATCGAAATGTTCGAGTACGCAAGCCATAATAGAGGCCTAAATTTTCAATAAACGATATTATTGACAATAGCAAGATATAAAACAGCGAACGATTGTTTGTTTCTAAATTGCTAACCTGCTTTTGAAAAAATACCAAAATAATAACAACATGAAGAGTGATTTGTTCGTTGATAGATAAAGGCTAAATGACCAGTGTCTGAAAAAATAATAGGATCAAGAATTATGGAATCATTGGATGATATATCGTCTGTCCATATTCGAATCAGCTTTGCGCCATAATTATTCGATGCATAAATCTTAAACAAAAACGTCGAACTATTCCAATATCTTTTAATTTAAAAAAAAGTATTGCATACACTTTGTTGTCCGATTAAATAAAGCATATTTGATAACATGCTAAAATACAAATGGAAATATGTTGTTGAACAAATATTTCTTTCAATAATTATTTCAGAATAGAATAGTTGATTAGTTAATTGAATTGTTTTATTTAATCTATATTCATAGACTCGTAATAATATTCTATTACAATCATTCTAAACATAGCAAATAATCATATCGAAGATGAAGCTAAACATTCATACTAATTCAAATATAGCGAATTGTTTATATGGAATAAATAGAACATCAATAAAATTAAAATTTACTATTTGCTTATTCCATTCATGAAACGGATACAATGTATAATAGAAAAAGGCTTGAATCGTTCCATAACTATGTTGAATAATAGCCAAATCATTCTCTTTAAAAGATATTTAAATAGAAGTCTGTAATACGATGTTTGAGAATTTAAATTCTCAAAAATAAGATATTCTAATTATCTATTTGAAATATCTTACTATCTGGTATTTGACCAACATTCATTGAATTTGTTATTGTTGACCAAAAACGATTTGTTTGATTCTATAAATACATCTGACGTGCATATTTAGTATTAAGGGTTGTTTTTATTAAACAAACTGTTGGAAAGAGTGAACAAATCAATTCTCGCATTAAAATCAAACCAACATTTGTTACAATCATATCGTATCTTGAGTGTTCATGGCGAATTTTTATTTCTGAACATACATCAGTTATAGTACATAAACCACAACAAACGGCTATTTTGATTGGTGAGTCTGGATAAGAACAAAAGTCTTCTTGCTTTTTTTCACTATTTTTAATGATAAGATCGATTTGTTTATTCAATATTGGTTTTGCATCGAAAAAGAAATCTAGAAATTCTTTTTCTTTTAGTAAAAACATGTTTCAAATAAATTAATACCTGATTGATTGATAATTGAAGAAAACTTTAAAGTCCAACGATAGTAATTTAGAAAATATCGCGATGATTGAAATATTAAAGGTTGATCATTGATTTGTTCACGCCATAATTTTGTTAATAAACGAGATAATGGATTATCTACTGTAATAATATGGCTTGATTGATCGGTAATTAGTCGATAATCACCTAAATGATTATGGAAAGATTTAATTAGATTGAAAACAACATAGCATATACGTTTTTTGCACGATAAATCTGATGGATTTAAAGAATGAGAGGATTCAATTGATTTGATCAATAAACATACAATCCATAGTATCATGATTAATGTTTAACAAAGGCGCCTACATCAATCGAATTTTTTCTTGATTGATCGATTTCAAGAAACAAAGAATCTGATAATAACTATTAGACGTCGTAGCTTTTTCTCTGATTATTTAAATATTTTGTTTTCATATCTATGCAATTCAAATGACCTTGCAAAATAGCATGTATCAAATACATCGTAAAAATATTTGTAATGTTATATGCGGAGAGGGTTCAAAATCCAATCCGGGGATGTAACGCTCCCGTTCGAGTGTAACCCATACATAATATTTGGCCTTATGGTGCCATTTATTCTCATCACACATGTTGCCTTTATCTTTCTGTCCTTTCTATTTGTCGTTATCTATCGTTCTCCTTCGTTCTCTCAAACGGTTGAATATGTAAGCGTGTGCTTTATATGTAATCGATGCCAGTTATAATTGAAGAGTTAAATAAAGTGTAATACCATCAGCACGAACATCTCTTCTATCTAAAATCGTCACAATATTTTGAAACAAGCATTATTTGATCTAAAGTTGTTTTCACTGATGTCATATATTACGAAATGCGTAATAGACAACCGTGTTGTCAAAACCCATAGCTTACTTTATTGATTTGAAACGAACAAGAACCAGTCAAAACAAATGCAAAGATGAAAAAGAACGAATGAGTCAGGCGAACTTCAGAGATAACATAAATATAAATATATCTATTTCTATGATGGCCCAACAGAAACAAAGTCAACGTATAGCAAGCAATAAGATATGATATTGAATTACAGTTAGTAGGAAGAAACCGAACGATAAAATATTCTGCTGTTGGATTTTTCTCATCAATCGTTATTATATAAGTAGATGTAGACAAAAAATTAATTCATTTCAGATTACAATTGTCTTCTTATATTACTACACAAATAAGACACTGACAAGGTAAAATTTAAAAAAATTCAACGAATAGTTTAAGAAGCACGATAGATTATTTGGTTTCTTTTAATATATTGAATAATTATTTTCTTACTAAGATTTTTTACTTCGACATTCGTAAGATTTTTCTTATAAGATGTTCAAAACTTGGAGAGATGCCAAAAGACTATTTTAATGCAGATATTTGTCAAGGAGTCTCTGATAATCATCATTAGAAATTTAAAAAGAATTTTAAACTAAAGAAAATATAGCAAAGGTTCAAAGAATAATGGTTTATTGAAACTGTTGAGGAAAAATCCGTTTCAGATAACGCAGATGACAATTCTTCTGAAAATAAAACCATTGAGAAATTGGCAAGTCAATTTTCATAAACTATCGATAAAATATTTTACAACCTGTAGAAATAAATAATCATGACAAAAATTTATCAAAAACTTTAGTTTCTATTGATATAATTACATATCATCCGCTTTATGATTTCTTCGGGAAATGCTAGCAAGAAAACAGCGAAACTAAATCAAAATTACAACTAAATGTTAAATAAAATCATAACATAGTCACAAGATTCTCTTTCTCTACTTCTTTTTCTTTACGTTCATTTCTGTACATCTTTTCTATACATCTTTTGTTGTAAGTCCTTTTCTGTATATCATTTTTTACGTTCTTTTCTATACTTCCTTTTCTGTATGTCCTACTCTAAACGTCCTTTTCTGTATATCCCTTTTTACGTTCTTTTCTATACTTCCTTTTCTGTACGTCCTATCTAGTACGCCCCTTTTTACATCTTTTTTGATATGTCGTTTTGAAGCAACGTAATTTATCAAATACATAAAGCTTGAATATTGAATTCGATTAGTTGAAAATTCAAGAAACATGCAGTCAGATAACTCACCTTTTATATCTGTCGCGGCGTGGGGGAATTGGCCCCCTCCCCAAGAGCAGCGACCCATTTCCGTCTCTGTGTACACAGTCAAGTCTATCTTAATTACATTCTCTGATAGCTCTAAAGAGGAATTTCAGAATAGGTATCATATACCCAAGTTCCAAGAACTGAAGCGGTTTCACCAAGAACCAGAAGCTATTCTCGGGATGCTAGCAGTTTCCGTTAGGAGGGGAGTCCCATCCTCAGGTATGCTTCTAGCTCTGGATGAGACAATTTCAGCAGTTGGGAGGTGAAATTTTGGTCAGCTCCCATGGAGAGAGCTGAAGCTGGAAAATTCCTAGTTCAAAATAAGACCTATATGAAACGACGTAAAAAAGGACGTACAAGAAAAGACGTATAGAAAAGGATGTAAAGAAAAGAACGTATAAGAGGACGTATAGAAGGAACCTCTGAGCCCGAGGTATGGAGAAGAATGCATTCAAAGAACATAAACGTAGATGGATCAGGAAACTATCGGTATTTTTTTGTATCGTTTCCGATCCAAACGATAAACCGGATGGACTCAATATATTGTCTTCGATATCTACTTTTCTTTTGTAGTTCTTTTTGCTTGTATTCATAGTCTCTTTTTTTAGTAAGTAGGTACGAATTTCATTCAAATTTATTTTAAATTAAAATTATCACGCGTTAAATTTATACATACATTAAATTAAAACAAAATATAAGCTGATAGCCCTAATCGTTTCGCACACAACCGTTAGGTGTGGATTCGTTTAGTTTAGATTCACTATAAATATTACAGAAGAAATTGAGAAATCTGTAATGAGTCGTTGAAATAAAGGTTTTTTGCGTTATTGTTGATGATCTCAGTTCCTCTGACGTGAAAATGATGAGGCTTCTTTCCTATACCCATAATTTTGAAAAAAATAGAAGAAAAAACTAGCGAAGCTTCTTTTATCTTTATTTTATAGATCTAAAAAAACAGGAAAGAAATGGCTATTGTTGTGAACATTGATGCCAATGATCTGTTCAGAATTATCAAAGTAAGTTTCCAGAAGTATTTCCCAATTAATTATCTCATTTGTATTTTAGTCCGCAGTTAATGCTGGTGCCAATCGTAGAAGTAATATAGCGGCCGTATTGGAAACAGTTAACTACGAAACACGCTATCGCTACAATGTCATGGTAAGTTTGATTGACTTGGTGAGAATTCAACGATTGTAGCATGTAGAGAACAAACCAATATCAATTTTTTTAGACAAAAATTGATATTGGTTTGACATTTAAACACATGCGTTTGCTGAAAATACCACTGATGTTCCACATAACTGTATTTATCTTCCACATGTCAGAAACAAAGAGCACAATCGAGATTCTCGACTCGAGAATCGATCATTTATATTGGTCACTGAGGCTACATTTATTCATCTTGATTCAATAGATCGTATCATGTTTTTATCGTCATTTTGATTGTTAGGTATTCGATTTGAGTCAACAGTATAAGACGAATTTAACTGGAGTTCAATTTTTTCGAGCAGTTGAGATCGATGGTAATCAATATGGTGTGTGGGTTTTCGAAAAAGGTACATTTCTAAACGACGGCGCACGCGGGTATGTAATCATATTCTTACGCTCTATACACTACTATCAGTTGAATTCACTTAGATACGAGCATTGGGCATTCATAGGAAACCATGATTTTACTGATGGTCAGGAAAGTGCGTTTGTTACATTCGAAAGTCGTACTTGAATTCAAAAATAAAAAGATCAACCTATCCGTTAACGAAAAGACAAAATCAATTTGCTTACCCCAACCCTTTATTGTCATTAACACATGTGATTGAAAATAAAATCCAAAACTAAATAAAAATTGTTCTTGAATTATATAATTAAAAAGCTTTTCAGCGCAGCCCAATTGGGACTAAAATGTGGAACTCACATATTTTGGGTGACTTAGAAAACTTTGAAAGCATGTTCAGATATTTTAATTCAACATTTTTAGTTAAATTATTCGTTTATTACTGGTATTACATTTAAGAATAGAAATTAATTGTAATATTCTGAATATTTTAATCTATTTGACAAAATACTTCTATCGGATACACCTAATCAATATAATTAGTTGTATTTAAATACGTTCGATATGATTGAAGTTACTAGTATTAATTCTGAATAATTTAAGCGCAATATTTATTTGTTTACTTTCTTATTTTTTTTATTCTTATAATTAAGTATGATATTAGTTCTATCATTATAAGTAGCATGATAATTCTACCAAATTGAAAAAAAAATTCAAATATTCTTTTCTAATTTATTGAGTATTTAATCAATGATCATAAACGTATTTAAATCCTTTCGTTCAAACTACACTATTTAAATAGCATATATATGAATAATAAAAATTCCGAACAATGTATAGCTTTTTTTGGGGTGTGGGTGTGGGTGCGACTGTCCAACTACAGATTGAATCCGTTCAGTGACCGGCATCTATACTCATACTGACACTGACGATGATTGAAATATTAAAGTTTGATCATTGATTTTTTTCATGGCATAATTCTGTTAATAGAAAGATTTAATTAGATTGAAAACAACATAGCATATACGTTTTTTGCACGATAAATCTGATGGATTTAAAGAACGAGAGGATTCAATTGATTTGATCAATAAACATACAATCCATAGTATCATGATTAATGTTTAACAAAGGCGCCTGCATCAATCGAATTTTTTCTTTGAGTATTAAAGTATTTTATTTCTTGAGGGTGTGTGTGTGTGAAATGTTACTCTATTCACCACATCCTCTCCATAAAAGAACAAAATCTTGCAATTATAATTAATTAATTATTTATTTTTCAGCTAGAATTGATTCAAAATCGTAAATATCCTGAAAAAAAAAGTAAAATTTATAAAAAAATTTCAAGATGGTTTAATCAGAGAAGATTAGGATTATTTCCTGCATTCTCTAGTTCAAAAAAACACAAGGTTAAACGATCTGGTCAACGTTTGGAATCGTGAAAATTATGAATCGACTGTAAAAATTCAACTTTTGAAACTTTAGAATTCTTGCCACTTTTTAGCTNATTTCTAAACGACGGCGCACGCGGGTATGTAATCATATTCTTACGCTCTATACACTACTATCAGTTGAATTCACTTAGATACGAGCATTGGGCATTCATAGGAAACCATGATTTTACTGATGGTCAGGAAAGTGCGTTTGTTACATTCGAAAGTCGTACTTGAATTCAAAAATAAAAAGATCAACCTATCCGTTAACGAAAAGACAAAATCAATTTGCTTACCCCAACCCTTTATTGTCATTAACATATGCGATTGAAAATAGAATCCAAAACTAAATAAAAATTGTTCTTGAATTATATAATTAAAAAGCTTTTCAGCGCAGCCCAATTGGGACTAAAATGTGGAACTCACATATTTTGGGTGACTTAGAAAACTTTGAAAGCATGTTCAGATATTTTAATTCAACATTTTTAGTTAAATTATTCGTTTATTACTGGTATTACATTTAAGAATAGAAATTAATTGTAATATTCTGAATATTTTAATCTATTTGACAAAATACTTCTATCGAATACACCTAATCAATATAATTAGTTGTATTTAAATACGTTCGATATGATTGAAGTTACTAAGTAGTATTAATTCTGAATAATTTAAGCGCAATATTGAGGGTGTGGGTGTGAAATGTTACTCTATTCACCACATCCTCTCCATAAAAGAACAAAATCTTGCAATTATAATTAATTAATTATTTATTTTTCAGCTAGAATTGATTCAAAATCGTAAATATCCTGAAAAAAAAAGTAAAATTTATAAAAAAATTTCAAGATGGTTTAATCAGAGAAGATTAGGATTATTTCCTGCATTCTCTAGTTCAAAAAAACACAAGGTTAAACGATCTGGTCAACGTTTGGAATCGTGAAAATTATGAATCGACTGTAAAAATTCAACTTTTGAAACTTTAGAATTCTTGCCACTTTTTAGCTTTGACAGTAAGGAAAGTATTATCCTCTTTTGCTCCCGTGATGAATGTTGTTTACATGAATAATCTCGATTATCTGTTCGAAATGTTTTGTTCAGCACATAATCTGCTACTTTTTTGCCTGTTTTCAGCCCTTCTAGATATGCTCCATGCAAAAATCCGTAGTATTCTTGCGAATAAGCTTCACCAGCGAAATGAAGTCGCCCAATTGGTCTGCCAAGATTATTATGCTGACATAGTGAAGTACCCGTCGGCCAATTGCTATAAGAACCACGATAAAGTGGGTCTAATGTCCATCGATAATAATAAAAGTTATTCGGCTCTGGAATATTTTTTCCATACATAGATCGTAATACATTCATGATTTCTATCAAGGTCTGATTTTTACTTTGTGCTTCGACTATCAAAGCTTGATCAGCAACAACAGTGACGACTAAAATATTGCTCTCAGGGAAAAATCCGATTTCACTCAATGACTGCCATTGTGGATAATAGCCTCGTCGGTAAGGATCAGCGTATAAAAAGAATTGCGCGTTACTCCAGAATTTATGAGGAAATTGAAGAAAGATTTTTGTATATGTTGCCATTTTGAAGAAAAAATCGATTCCTGTTTCCATGCTGGAAATGCTGGTATAAAGTGCACATCGTTGTGCTGAAGGACGCCCACTGAAAATGTACAAATAGCATAATCAGCCCAGATGATGAGACCATTTTTCAATGTAATATTTACGGAACTGTTTGAATACTCGATTGTTGTTATAGTACTGTTGTATAAAATGTTTTTGTTTGTGGCAATTCGTTTTGCTTCTTCACGTACTAGAAATGCATAACCACGTTGATCTGTAACAAATTGATCATCCTCTAACCATTGACCGTGAGTTGCTTTCTCATTAGCTGCTGTCCGAATCATACTTGATGCGGTCGGCCTATCAGCAAATTCGAAGTCAAATGCCCACCAGTCGGCTACGTTTTCATACGGTGTCTTAGGTATCCATCCTCGAAGTCTTTGGCCTTCGGCAAATGATAGATCTTCAAGATTCGATGCTTCCCGTTTTGTAGCATCATCTAAAACCTGCTTAAAATGAGCGAATGCTTGATCTACGACATCTGAATAATTGAATTGACCATTCTGATCGTAAGTCAATAAGTCGTCAGTATCAGTGGCAGTACTTGTGAGATTGTATTTTTTCGCCATTGTCCATATTGGATTTTCTTCTCCAGTTTCATGATTTCGAATACCTTCAATCCAATTAGCACCTAATTCAATTGTATATTTGTCAAATGTTGTGTCTTTCATCCGTCCACCAAGTACAGATTCTGCTTCAATAATTAGAAAATCTGAAATTCCCTTCTCTGATAAAGTACGAGCAACCATCACACCGGCCATTCCTCCTCCGAGAATGACTACTTTTGTTCGAATGAGTCTACCGGTACATAGACCGACAAAGTCAACTAACAGTATAAGACCAAGATGAATTATATTTTTGCAGCTCGCCATGTCTAATGTGAAAGGAATTGGAATAATACTTTTCAATAATCTAGAGAAGTCATAAAAAAATTTAATATGGATATACCGTAGAGTGCAAGTGAGCGTTGATTGTTTTGTTTATTCATTCAATTTGATTCTCAAAATAGTTTCTTCAACTTTAATCAATATATTTCCGTTCAAATGATCAATCTTGAGGCGTCTGCTGAAAAATCTCTTTTTAGTTATGCAACTGTTTATGCTTTCAATTTATAATTTGAATTAGATCAAAATTGATTAGAATCGGATGCAAACGAATTATTCTCTTTTGTAGGCCTATATATAAACAAGATTTCTGTTGAGTGTGAACTCTGCATACTACACACCCACACTCGGCCTGGGAATGACTAATTTTGACAGCGACGAATTGAAAACGGTTCATACCTTCTTCTGACGATTTTAAATGGTTTGGATTATTAAATCAAATGAAAGTAGAGCTGGCGTGTTCATCTCAATGGAGCAAGCAGTATTGCGATGAAATAGTAGATTCAGAATACTAAAGTAAACTCATAAGGCATGTGCAATGTTTATTTTTGTGTCATTGAAAAAATTATGACGTGAAAAGAAAGAGAAAGAGCAAAAAACACTCTCATTACTCTTGATTTGGAACTGCAGAAAAGAACCGAGATAGGAAAAGAAATACGTATATAAGAAAGCATTGATGTTTACTCGGCTGCTATCGAAAATCACTCGAACAGGCATGTGAAAAAGCAAAAAGAATCATTTATCGATGAAAGATGTTGCTTTATTTTTCAAAAAGTGCATTTTCTCGGTAGAATTTAGACAAAGATTTGTTTGAAATGACTAGGGCCTGTGAGACTGCGTGGATGATGATGAGCGTGTTTTCTTCGCTCTCATGGTCCAATTAAATTAAATTAAATAGTAGAGTTTTAAAAGGTATTTATGGATTTACCCGTTATTGTGTGTGGAGGAATTTGTCTACAATACTTGTAATTGTTTCATGGATGAAAATTACTTATTCTTTCCAAATTGACTTATTTGTTAATATTGAAATAAGCAAAGGCGGGCACTATCTACCAATTTCTGTTACAGTATTTTGTAACATTCATGCATTTTTTTCGAAAAAAATAATAGTGAGAGTAGATTTAAATCAACGTTTTTATAGCAACTCGTACCCAAGAAGAGGCAGACAATCAAATAATAATGAATATATTTCTGATAGAACAAGAAATAGCTCGTAACTAATATATGTGTTTAGATTAATCTGAAAATCTACGAGTCCTCCCAGGTAGATTATTGCTACAGGAACCGGCAGGAGAATCACCGTGTCAGGATGGAAACACTCCGGAATTCATGCTATCCCATGCTAAATTATTGATTTTGTCATTATTTTCCTTCATAATTCTGGCACGGTCAGAAAAATTCGCAAAAGGATCTATTCAGTTCGTAATTAGATCTTTTCGTATGCAATGAAAAACAAAGTTGGTTCCCTGACAGAACGTGCTGCGGTAATAACTGAAAACATTAGAAGGGCGCGACGAATTTCGAAAGTATTCTTATCCCTTAATCACTCTGCTAGATATCTGGTTCCAAAACAAATGTAATAAATCAGCAATACGTCATTATGAGATCAAATCTCTACCAAATAATATGAAAAATATTTCAATGGCAGTGCATAATTTTTCTATGTTCAATCAAGTTCTCTATATAGAGCCTCGTGCGACATGTTTCAACTTGGAGTGCATAAATGTCATCTGATACAACTGATGAATGTTTAAAGGAACGATGTATTGCAAAAACGTCTAGTGAATCATGGTTTTTACAAGATGCTGCCGTTTATCAATTAAAAAAAATCGAATTAATGCAATAATAAATATGTATGAATCTAGTTGTTCATTTTTCTCTATACGTGTATATATATATCTGTGAAAATTGTTGTGATTTTTTTTCTGTTTTTTTTAATTTCGTTTTATTTCCTAATATTGATTAATACTTCCATCTTGACGTTAACCGTTATATTTTTATTTTATTTAGTTAATAATTATGTTTTGTTTTTCTTTCGTTATGTATGGGGTGTGGATGTGACGAGAAGAATATAAACACACTCACACCTTTCTTGAGCGAAATCTCTTTTGATTGGAATATATATCTCAGCATATATGTTCATTGATATTTGCATCCTGTTGAAAAACTTTCCCTTGAAAGACTAGACTTTTTCACGCATAAAACCAAAATAAATGGCAACCGAAACGAAAGATCAGATTCTTTTTTTCTTCGTCTTTTATGGGAACTTCATGAAAATATCATAAAGAATGATCAAAAGACTCAGAATTTCATTATCACAAATTTAGTAACTACGAGTAAGGCAGGGTCCTCAATGGGGTCAGTATGATGCGTTCAGTGGTGAACGATATAAAGTGGCAGTAAGATCATTTTTACTGAAAAAAACATTACTAGAAGTAGGCCTTATCTTTTTATTAAACGTCGGAACTGAATTAAAAAAAAACAGAAGATATGACAACCATGCCTTGCATCAACACCATATGGCACATTGAAGGCATATCGAATTTAAGTTAGTGTTGATCGAATGATTAACTGGCTTCTTCAGTGCCATCATCCATTAAGAATTCGGGTCCTCTTTTAAGCATCATTGCATAGTCGACCGTCGTCACATCAGGGACAATTTTTATTCTCATCGAGCGCCGTTCCTTTGTATTGTTTTGTGTCTCTATGTGTGTGCATAGTGAGAATATGTCGCCAAATTTTGTGCTTTACATTCAGTGAATTAGACTTAAATTGATATGAAATGAGCAAACAAACGTAGAGAGGACGAATAAGACTCACCAAATGACCGAACATCGTTGTGTAGAATGATCGTGAGGTTGTAAACCGAGTGTAGACTAACTTATCATTCACCGTATAAAGAGATTTGAACTGCTTAAAGGTGACATTAACTGCTTGAGCCACTAAACCGGTTATGTAAACATCATCGATCCACAAGAAAGGCACGTACAAGCTGGTATTGTAGCTGATATAACAAAGTATATTGTAGATTTTAAAGGAGTAGCGTTGACTTACATAGTTTCAGCTAGATCATTGCTTAGAATGAAGGCTAAAAGCGACAAGTCATTCAAACAATTCTTTTAATAGACTTACCAGAGCCACTACAGAAAGATGGAAATTTCTTCGGTGGATACTCTTTCTCTGACAAGTACCATTTTATCTTTCTAAACAAGAGACAATGTGGTCGAAGACGAAAATCCAATGTTGTAGCTTACTTGTTTCTAATTACATTCATGGATTCATATACCCGACAAAATATTGACTTATTCTGTTTCAATTGGTAGCTATCGCGAAACTTCAAATGTTTAAGAAGCATAAATGTATTCACAATCATATCGTCGTCAGTTTTCAAAATATAACTTGCTTGCGGACAATAGATCGATATCCATTTCAATGCCATCACTGCTTTATACGTTAAATTTCTGTAGGAATCGAGAAAGTCTTCTTGAACAATGTCTTGATACAAATCATTTTCGAATTTGATCGCTCGCATGATCTTGTTGTCGGTCGTTTGACCGAGCATGAAGACGAGGCGAATTTCTGGAAAGAGATCTCGCGTAGCCCATGTCTCACGAATGAGAATACGACGCTGATAGTAGGCAGGAGTTGAGTGAACGTAGACAATGACGTAAACATTGTCTTGACACACGGTCCAGTTCGGATTGAGGATGTAGTTGAAATTATGGGGATTTACAATGTGGTCCTGGGCTACATATGGATTCAAGATAATTGAAGGGTAGCTCGTGTTGATTGCTCCGATATTTGCTTCGCTACCAACCGACTGCGTAAGAAAAACAGTGAAGACGACGAAGAGGAGTGTAGTAAGCTTCATGATTAACTAGTTATGGGAGAAAAATAGTGAAATTCATAAAATATCTGCCTTCCTGATTTTTCGTTGAATATAAAATGGTAGAAGAAATACAAATCCTCGATGAACGTCTTAAAATAATTGATCAACGTGAATACGTGCTCGTCAATGTTTCACTTTTTTTGCTGATCCTTACAGTTTCCTCAGTACTCATACTTATATCCGCATCTAGCCTAATTCTTTTGACAATAGTAACAAGAAAATAATTTATTTACTTATCTAGATGACTAAGCAATTAACTATGGTTATTTTCAGGATTGAGGTTGAATACAGCTAAGACTCTCAATATATTTAAAATAAACGTGTACCAGCTTACGATTCATTGCTTATAAGGAACTTACGAATCATATGCAAATATCCATAGGTAAATGGTATATTACTGCAGTACATGTGCTGTCCATGAGCACATCTGAAATTCTGTATTCTTTTTTGATAATATCTTGATGTCATGAAATGATGAAAACTAATAGCGCAATTATAAAGCAGTCGATTATGCTACAGTGTTTTGATTAGATATGCAATCGGTTGAGAGAATCAAATCACAAATAAAATTCTGTCTCTTAGAAAAATTGCCGAATCAAGTTAGCAATAATTCAGAGTGCGTTAGATAATCATGCAACTAAATGTTCGTAGAATTTGTTCATATTTGTCAATCTACATATTCCTACTTTCTCTAATTATTTTTAGATTTTGGTACTGCTTAAAAAACATAACATTCATTTTTCATGCACGTACATAATTTAAGTTCAACATTTATATATATATATAAGCATGTTTCCTGGACTTCTATAAGGTTTAAGTAGTGAGTCTTTAGAAAGTCTGAATGTTGTAGAATGCTGGTTAAAAATAGAAAATTGCAACAACAACCGTAAAATCTCTTCGAATAACTAGAAAAACATGATGTTTAGTAACATTCAATATAGATCATATGCGAGAAGAAGTCAGCGTATCTATCTATGTTTTGTACATGTAATGTTCGGTTATTCTCCTTTGTAGCTGCATACATTTTCCGTAGAGTAATCCGCAGCGAAAATAACTGTTATTTTCTGTCACTGTGTC
Source organism: Rotaria magnacalcarata (assembly GCA_900239745.1). Classification (NCBI taxonomy): domain Eukaryota; kingdom Metazoa; phylum Rotifera; class Eurotatoria; order Philodinida; family Philodinidae; genus Rotaria; species Rotaria magnacalcarata. The sequence goes on from OENM01000065.1 coordinate 60,600, forward strand.
ATTGTTCGCTATATTCTGTTATTAGATTGTAACATAAATGTTGGGAGCTTTTTCGTTTTTTAAGCAAATTGAAGACTTTCTATCTCTTTCCTGTCATGAGAGCAAGGCTCAAATTTATCTCGAAAACAAAAATATTACCGCAATACTTAAATGTTACAATCTAATAATACTTTTACTAATGAAAACTGTCTGTCTGTCTGTAAGACTAAAATGGAAGAATGGTGTCAGTATATTTACAATCAAAGAAATACTTGAATATATGAACTTTTTTTTCTCTCTACATTAATCCACTCTCCCGGGATGACTCCATGGGGAGTCCCCGCAAAATCCCTGCGGAGTCCCGCTCGTGAGTCCCCGGGGATTTGTCTGGGGAGAGTTGATGGCATATCTAAATAAAAAAATTAAGAAGAATTTATTACTAATTAGATATTTCATCCATTTTCCGAAGACAATTTCCCGGGGAGTCGTCAGGAAGTCCCGGCAAAACAACGAAATCCCGACGGACTCCCAGGGGATTCTTCTAGGGAGAGTTGACTATGGTATTGATAACTGTCTAAATCTTGAATTCATCTGCGAATGAAAAAGATTGTGTTTTTTCCTGCTATTGGTCATTTACCTGTACAAATGAAATATTCTGTCTTTCACTGTGTTGGCTAAGACACACAAGAAAAACGTCTTGTCATATGTCGTATATAATTTTTCGCAATATATGCATTATTTCCCCTGATAATGTATTTCTATTTTTTTTCATGATCAATTTCTTTACATAAGAACAGTACGCTGGTATTACCAAACATAGTAATATACAGGCTTCATATATTTCTGCTCGATTTCATAAAAAAATAAAAAACAATCGAGCATCATTAGAACATGTGACGAAAGTGGTTAAGGGACACTAGAAGTGTGGATCGGTATATCAACATACTGACGTATCATATCCATTCTCCTACATTTACATATACACGACTTGTGTTCATTTCGTTAAATAGGTGTAAATAAAGCAAAAAATAGGTATTTAACTGTTTTAAGTTTTTGAGAATTATTTATCGGAAAATTAGCAGATTATTGTAAGAAAAAACACATTTTCAACTTGAAAAAACAAATCAATCTGCTAGTCTCGAGTCTTACTTTTTTTGCAATCGAACTACTTAGTAGAGAATCAAACAATAAAATTAATTTACGCTTTAATTAAAGTAATTTAAACGAGATGCACAGTGAATTGTGCCGATCTCTTTCGATTAATTCACTAAGATATCAACAAAATGATGTATTTCAAATCGTACTTAAAATTATATTAAAAATCATATTTCAAATAATAATTGTAAAAATGTTCAGATAGAGAAGAAGTGCTAGTGCTGATGGTATTAAACTTTTTTCGATTATTCATATCATCAAGCGTACGGCCTGCCTACAAAACTCATGCTTATATAGGCAACTGGTGAAACAATAACAGGAAAGCAAGGATTAAGGTAAGTACAACACTACTCCAAGGACAAAATACGGAGTAAGGATAAAGTCAATGGAATGGTTGAGGTCAATTTTCAGGGACATAATAACACTAAAATCACAAATAATCACATAAGAAGTAATCTTTTGAGTTGTTACAATAGTTGACTTTGATTACAACTATATTTTACATCACAAATCATATTGCATTGAACACAAAAACTTATAATTACAAGTAGAGTGATATCTGAATTATATTTTAACTCAAAATTAGATACAAAGTAAAATTTGGATGGAAGGTAGGTACCAGACTTAATGATCTATGTGCTGCTGCTGACACACTGACACTCTCAATATTTATTTTTCATAAAACTACCGAGACTGCCTAAATAATTACGAATTTATGTTGACTCAAGTACGCTACAATGAAAAAACAATATAAAGAACTCATTTAGATTCGAGGGTAGAACATCCTCTACGCTCAGAAAAGTGCTGTTCTCGTCGTATATCTTACCGATTTTTACCTGGTTGTATTCAGTCTTTCCGCTCTTCTCTGAAAAGCAACGCAAGTACCTCGACTATTTCTACTTTACATGTTTGAAAAACACACTCCACTGTCGGAGGTGGAACGACTACTTCGTGGCCTTCGTATTAAATGAATCTTCTTTAATAGATAGATGCGTTCGTTATTGGTGCAAATACTTAATTGCGCTGTCAGACTCAGTTGACGGTGAACTACTATTCGAGAGAGCGTCTCTAAATGAATTTAGAGAGTCATGGAGAGCCAAGGAATTCTCCATTAAGAGGCTTAGAATTTCTAAGCGTCATGTTGCGAACGTGTCCGTTCTCGACAAAATTCTCACATGGTTGGAGGATAACACCCCCACTGTTTCAAGCCCAGACTTTGAACTCGATGAAATTAACCTCCTCATTAACTTCGCGGAGACCTTTTTATAAGGACTACCTCGTTCCTTCCTTCTCGCCTCACTGCTCTCATTTTGTGCTTCTCTCTCCCCTTTTCTTCCTTGTTACGAAGATTTCTCTTATCGCTGCTGATCTGTTTGTATGTACTGGCATTTCTTTTCTTTTCTAAAGCTCTATATCTGTATCTTTGTGCTTATTTCTTTTTGATGTCGCTCAACCAATGCATAGGGTGTGTCCGTGCCCACGTCTTTTTTTTATGTCTCTTGTTTTGTCCTTGTTTGTTGTCTGTCGAGATGTACCCAACTTTGTCTTAGCTTTGGTGCTGTCGTGTTTCAGCGGTTCATGTCTCTCTTTTCTTTTTCCTAACTCATTGTACTGTAAGGGCTCATGAAGCCGTCAGTTAATGCGTAATATTAAGAAAAAAACAGTATAAAGAAATTTTGTGTAAACAAAAGTGATGGTAATAAGAATTTCACACTAATGTCAACGTACTAAACAATACTTTACTACTTGCGTTAATAAAAATGCTGCAGTAATTGATCAACATATTTCATGAGACTGAATATCTTTCTACGAAGCTAGACAAATTCCAGATATTACGTTCTCTATAAAGTACGACATGAATTATATCCAGTTTATTTTGCTTGATGCGAATTATACAGCTGATTGTGCAGACTACGCTAGCGATGTTCGTGGAGCATTACTTTGAATGAAATAAAAACAAACAATTGGTGTTAGATAAGATTTGACATTAAATTTTATTATGGTGTGAGGTCGGAATGGTTGTTCTCTTTCTCAACACTAATCAAGCTACAGCTGGACACATATCCCTAAGAATAGTTTTCAAACACTAGACTGAATAACAAACACTTTCATTGTTTTCTTTATATATAGTGTCTCTTCCACGATGAAAGACAAATAAACTACGCTTCTTGATAATAATGTGTAGAGTCAATATCCCTAATCACGACAGTAAAAAATTCACTTTGATTGTTCAACTTTGTTCGTGGTCAATTTACTTTCGAATAAAAGTATATTTATATGTGCATGATCACTGAAGTCTCCTCCTTCAAATGATATGCTTTGAACTTCTCTCACTCATATAGTTCTCGAGAAATCAGCGGTCTACGATGAAGACCCCTCGTTGTCATTATTAGAGTTACTTTCCTTAATTACGACACTAAGCGATTTTTTGTCCCTAATTACGACACACAAGCAAAATTCAAGTAAAAATATTTCTTTCAAGAAAAACTCCTTTTTTTACACATGTTGTGTAAGAGATACAGGAAAAGTGCCTGTAGTAATTTTGTAGAGCGTGTCGAACTGTATCATCGCTCAAAGGTTCATGACACATCAATATTGATTTTATTGAAACAGATTCTCTCAAATAAGAAGGTCGTAAATCGAAAAAATAGTTTTGTCCCTAATAATGACACTAAGCAATTTTTTGTCCCTAATTACGACAAATGCACTAAAACCCCTCTAGTATTGGAAAAAAGATAAATCTTTTCTTTTATATGAAAAGCCCGATCAATGTTGAAGAATTTTCATAACACAGCTTCACATTTGAGAAAAAATGAATTTTTTCGTGTCTGTGGTCCCCCTAAGGTATTCGAAGAAACTTTTTTTCTTTATTCTGTTGGTTTTCTTGATCAATCGATAGGTGAAAGTGTGCTGATTACGAATATGAAGTCTTTATTTAGCATCGGTAGGAAAATAACAGAGATCCAGGGCATTTATATATAACTGAAAAATTAGTTTTCGTAGAATTCGACCACATGATTCGTCTAACAGCTTCACTAAATACGTCCATTCGACGCAGAGTTGTTTTCTCCGCTAGATTATATAGTAAAGTTTCTTATACAAAAGCACTTTTAAAATTTTTCTACTGGGATATCGACCTCAATAGTCATCCAGTCAAAAATAGTCAACTTTTTTGAACCCATAAAAACGGCATATAATACATCCCGGAACACGCATTTTTGTAGCAAATCCGTAACTGAGCGAGAGCTTTAGAACGAGGGAACATTGGTTGGCTCCTTCTTGAACTATTCCATATACATAAGGATCCAAATAGATATGTCCTCTCATGTTAACTTGGTCCTTAAGTTTTAGACTGAAATGAATCTGAATAGAAAGAACTTATTGAGTTACACTTTCGGTATAAAAATCTTCATGATTGAATGTAAAAGGTGGAGTTAATATGGGTATGAAAAATGCACTATTTTTTCACTGAAGGACTATTGGGGTCGGTAACCCAGTCAAAATATTTTTAAATTGGTTTTGTACAAGAAACTTTACTATATAATCTAGCGGAGAAAACAACTCTGCGTCGAATGGACGTATTTAGTGAAGCTGTTAGACGAATCATGTGGTCGAATTCTACTAAAACTAATTTTTCAGTTATATATAAATGCCCTGGATCTCTGTTATTTTCCTATCGATGCTAAATAAAGACTTCATATTCGTAATCAGCACACTTTTACCTATCGATTGATCAAGAAAACCAATAGAATAAAGAAAAAAAAGTTTTTTTCAAATACCTGAGGGGGACCACAGACACGAAAAAATTCATTTTTTCTCAAATATGAAGCTGTGTTATGAAGTCTTCAACATTGATCGAGCTTTTCATATGAAAGAAAAGATTTATCTTTTTTCCAATACTAGTGGGTTTTTAGTGCATTTGTTGTAATTAGGGACAAAAAATTGCTAAGTGTCGTAATTAGGGTCAAATTATTTTTTTCGATTTTAGACCTTGTTATTTGAGAAAATCTATTTCAATAAAATCAGTATTGATATGTCATGAACCTTTGAATGATAATAGAGTTCGACACGCTCTACAAAATTACTACAGACACTTTTCCTGTATCTCTTACACAACATGTGTAAAAAAAGGAGTTTCTATCGAAACAAATATTTTTGCTTGAATTTTGTTAGAATGTCGTAATTAGGGACAAAAAGATCGCTTAGTGTCGTAATTAAGGAAACTAACTCTAATAACGACAACGAGGCGTCTTCATCGTAGACCGCTGATTTCTCGAGAACTATATGAGTGAGAGAAGTTCAAAGCATATCATTTGAAAGAGGAGACTTCAGGGATCATGCACATATAAATATACTTTTATTCGAAAGTAAATTGACCACGAACGAAGTTGAACAATCAAAGTGAATTTTTTACTGTCGTAATTAGGGATATTGACTCTACTCTTTTTTTTTTGAGTACATAAAAAATGATTCTATCCTATCTACTTTTTTTAATGATAATCACGCTCAATATAGATTTCGAAAAGATTTATAGGATTCGAGCTGTTAAATTTAATCAAAAGTTAGAACTATACTTAATTTTTTGACTGAGTTACTGAGTGATATTCAGTATGGCTATGAAAAAACCATTTGGAAGAATATAATATCAAAATACAAAATTTTTAAACAAAATGATTGATCAACTAAAACTAGATGGTATTCGAGTTTCACTCGTATACGAAATGCGATGCGAAGCATTAATTCGTATCTCTTACGAAAAATCTTCAATTCAGAGAAATCTCAAGGAAAAAACGAAAAAAAAACTCGCGACGGGCTACATAAATGCTTCTGCTTCGCATCGCATTAAAAATTGATATTTAAAAGGTTATCAGTTCTAAAAGGCCTACTTTTGTTCCGCTGACAATTACTCAGATTTGTCTTTACTCTTTTTTTATGATCCATTAGATCGTTTGAGTCGAAAAAAAAAATAAAAAATATTGTGCATGCACTCATATTGCGTGTTGTATTCAAATTTCCCTTTTTGTCCCTCGGAATGGGCATACGGCTTTTAAGGGTTAAGAAAAATCATTCAACTTAATAGTATACCTATTGTTTTTGTTGACTTCTTCGTAATTTTTTGCACTTCGGTTATGATTCATTCGACAAATGATTATTGTTATACCTTCTTCGCTTTTTATTCATTGATCAATAATCATCACTCGATGTAAAAACAATACCAACAAATCGTTAGTAATCATATGCATTACTATCTTTTTATTCCAATCTTTCTAAGTATAATGGCGTCAACATTGGTAAAATTACTTAGATCCACTCAAAGAATGCTGACTCTGAATCAATTGAATAGATAATATAACAAGAAAATTATTCTATAAAAGAGAAAGCCCAATAGCGAATGCAATAAATTGTTTTTTGAAAATTACAAATCTTTCATTTCAAGTCATTGATCAAGCAAGTACATTAGTCGATGAGTGTTATCGTGAGTATGAAATGAATATGTTTCGATTTATTCTAGCATGACGCTTTCAACATTATGGTAGATTCAGATGATAAAATTGAACTATCTCTGTCTTCTTTGAGGTAATAAAGCATTATGCCATATTAATTTGTTTATGGAGTAGAAATACAATATGCTCATTTGGAATTCCAAAGAACTATAAGAAGTTTTAATTTTTGTGCTTGACATCGATAATCTTTAACATTCAGCAATAGTTAGCAGATCAAAACATCTCTATCAAGAGAGTTTAGTTACGTAAACTCACACACAACGACCTACTTATACTCATTTTTATTTTAGCCTCGGCAATAATTCTTCAAGCAAAAATATGAGCTCTATTGCCGCTTGTAATTCTAGTGTTTTTGACTTTAAAATTTATTCGTGGCCACCGTCAGATACCATACCCATCACACGCTTCATGAGCAGCGATAGCTGTACAAGTCAACCTCTTGTTATGAAAAAGTTTCGTGATAAAAATCCATTACACGAAAGTGACTGGTCTGAAGATATCCTAGCTTCTAAAGAGGCTCAACGACTTGCTATACTGTTCAACAGCGAGTTGAACAGCAACAAACCAATTAGGTTTATTGCACCATACATAGACGAATGTAGAAACAATATTTGGCCGCCGTTTATTGGGGGCGAAAAGATTCTCGCTGAGCCGTATTTAGGTAAAAATGTCGATAAAAAATTCAACTCAAATTCAGGATGGGAAGACAAAAATTGTAGATTGTCTACGGGTGCATTTACTCATTTCATCTATCATATCACCAGTGGCACAAATTTAGTTTGTGATTTACAAGGCATTAAGAACAACAATGAATACATTCTTACTGATCCTGTTATTTGTTCTATAAAAAATCCTTTGTAATCACAGATTTGGGTGAAGAAGGTACTCAACCGTTTTTTGCACATCATGACTGTACAAGTTTGTGCAAATCAACATGGAGAAAGCACGGGTCGCCGAAAAGTTATCGAAACGTTATTCGTGGGACAATCTATGTGTGTTATTAAAGTTTTGTTTTAAACATGTCGAATAGTTGTATTTTTCAAATAAAATTGAAATAATTAAAGACTTTCGTAGTCTATCCTCTGACTCACACTGAGCACTGTTGTAGTAGTGACTTATAAAAATTGACAAATACTTCTGTTGCTTGCTCCGTTTGAGTCATTCCGAACGATTTTAGTTCAATTCAAATCGAAAAAAAAATCTGATTAGAACCAATGTACCTATTAATAACTGCTATACCCGATCAGAGTATTTCTTTTCTTTATCGTAAGAGTTTATCTCAATTAAAAGCTACCATGGCACAGTCGTTGTGCACATATGACACCTTCGCGAACGACGTTTCTATGCATAGACGCTTCGCACACTGATAGTTAAATGTCTGTAAGTTGTAGAAGGTTCAGACTATCAAGAAAGAATATTATCAAATTTCTCTTTTTTTTTAATTATTCACTTTTGTTTTCATTGATAATTCAAAAAAAACTAAAAACCCGTTGTTATTTTCACTGCTAAGTATATATTTTTGATAATATACCCGATGGCATAATGCTGATATGTATATTCAGATATGTTTTCTTTTTCTATTTTGACACCTACATTTTTTTTTTGTATATTTATGATTAGTTTTACACTCATAATTCTCATGTACCACCCACTTTCGTTCGAACAATGTGCACTGCATGTAATGTATTAGTTTAATCTTATGCATACGCGCACACTACAATTATCAACAGCATGTCCGCCGGAAGTCACTATGTTAATCTGTTAATCATAAAAATAGAGAATGAAGTCAAGTGAAGACGATGGGAGTATGGTGGCCACTTGAAATTACATTACCTATGGCCGTTCTCTCAGCATGAAATCAAGAAAGGTATGTCATTTGTAATTTGATCATTATTTTCCTACTCACGTCTCTACTCAGATGATCTACTCAATGTAAATGAAATCTAAATTCTCCTAATCCAATCTTATCTTTTTTCGACAAAAGAAAACATTTTATACCGACATAAAAAANAAAAAAAATATATATATATATAAAAGGATGATGTTTGATCTCATAAAATGATGAGCAACGTGTATTATGAATACCCGTTGGCAACAATTATATATGAGCTCATTTCTTTGATCGTGATGTGCACAAGTATTGTATAAGAAAAAGGCGTTAGATGAATAAACACGCATGTAAATACAAGGTGGGCCAATTTTAAATTTTATAATTGAAAAAAAACAATTTCTCTATTGACGAAAAGTATGCGACACATAGAAGGATATAGCTCTGTGTGTTTATTTGACTTTGGAAATTAGACTAAATTGTGTCGGTATATGTAAAGAAGAATATTTAACATTCATTTACACATTCAATGTGTTGGAGAGAGAGAGTACTGCATGAACATCCTTCCGGTAACCAAAAAAAAAGTCATTAAATTTTTACAATGTAAAATAAATTATTTTAGCAAACATTTTTTTTCTCATGCTTTGTGATTTGATTGATCAAACGATACGTCATACTTTTCAATATTAGTCACACTGAGTTGTATATTGATTAGAATAGAAATAGTGATGGAAATAAAAAGATAGTCGAGAAGAAGAATCAAATGATCATTTTGATAGTTGGTGAAAGATAACACTTCTGTGCTGATTAGACTCTTTACATGATACTCCTGATCTTCAAGATGTACACAGCAGGAAGATTGCATGGCTGATATAAATCTAAATCTAATGCAAATGCTAAACGAATGTCGGCAATATTGTTTTACATATCACCTCTATTGACACTCTCTGCAAAAATAAAATTGATTACATATGAACTGTAACCGATTGTTTTATAATTTATTGCTATTGTTATAATAAAAAAGAAAAAGAAAAAGGCAAACTTAAGGTGTTAATGAAGAAGTAAGAACAGGTCATATTCGTTGCCGATGCATGACGTATAACACATACTTTGTTTTTGAATTATTGTCAAGAGATATTTCTATTTCTGTGAATGTATGAGAGATGAGAACAAAAAAAAACGAGGTGTACTTTTTCCCACTTCACTTGACTTCATTTCCATTTTTTAGATTAACTTTTTTTTTGGCTTATGTCCTTCTCGATAATTGCATAGCGTGCGTAAGCAGAGATTATTAAGGTTGACTGAGTGTATATATCCCTATTGAGAGAAAATGAGAATGATTCTGTAAGTGTAAATGAATGAATGAACGAACGAAACGAATCGATGGTGGCTGATTGTAAGGATCAGTATGTCGAACATAAGAGCGCCAAAAGCAAGTGATGGTGAAGTGTTATTATGATTGATGAAATGAACAATCGAATGTTAATGTGCATAAATTATTTAAAATTTGATTGGAGAAAAAAAAACGGTATAACTATGCAAAAAACAACGATTGCAGAATTATAGTGAGTTGAAAAATATTCTAATTGTAAGTTTTTCTAACAAAACGGTAAAAAATAGGGAAATTCAGAATTAGCTTGCGAAACATTTTACATTGATGCATAAAATTTTGATTTCAAGGAAATTTTAATTCGTTGTGATTTGTGGAAAGCACCATGTTGGAGTATGAGCTTCACCCAAATTCAGACTATTACTCTTAATTTGTTTTTCATTTGCTTACAATTCCTCCGGTTTTCTTGAATCACAATTTTTCAGATCCTTGATATATCTCAGAAAAGCGGAAAAAGCTTCTGAGAAATCTATCAAGTTTACAGTAGAAACCAGTCTATCGAAAAAAAAAATATTTCGATACAGAAAGGAACGAAACTATTATTCAATATAAAAATAAAATGTTTCAGTACTCTAATCAATCATAGCGATCGAAAAAATTATCTTAGATATTGTCTTACATTTGTTGAATAAAAAAATTGCTTTGACTGCTTTTCAAGATTTATCAAATTTTTAGACGAGAACCGAAGGAAATAAAAATCTAGTCTATATGTTTCGATAGAGAGATCGATGGACTCAGAGGCGGCGGAACAATTTCAGTCTAGGGTAGGTTCATATTTTTAGAAAAATGATGCGTGCCCATGTAAAAAATGCAAGATTCAAATTGGATTATTATCATAAGATTTTAATTTTTTTTCTTTATGACAAATGAAAAGTTTTAACGTGGTTTGCAACAGTCACACTATAGTTTTTATGAAGTCTTAATCGATTATAGTCGGTGGAAATCGTGTAATCCATGAAATTTCGATTTTTTTAGACTGTTTTTGAGAAAACAGTTTGAAAATGGATTAATAGCACATTATTATAAGAAGTTCTTAATTTATTTCAATCTAATTCCAGCCCTAATTTTATATGTATGGTTGTGAAAAAGTTGAAAATTATTTTTATTCTTTCTTTTCTACAATGAAGATCGGTGTTAATTTTCTGCCTAGATTTTGATTATTTATAAACGTGATAACTATCTAATACATGATTGCACCCCGCGACCATAGAAACTAACCAAGTAAATAAAAAGGCACTAGAAAAAAAAATAATTTGACAAGAAAAAGAACCATTCCGTAGCTAAAACGTTTTTCTCTCTTGATTTTTTAAAATAAAATCGGTACGAATACTCTCATAGTTCTGACTCCCTATAAGATAAACTTCCTTTAAAACTAGTGGGCTGCGTGTTTTATTGTGAAAGAAAGAGAAACCCTGATTTTGTTCATCTGGTATCACGATTGGAAAGGAGTAATAGTATTCAAGTATTTAGCAATGCAGTGAAAACCTGGATAAACTAAATATTTTACCGATTCAGCAACCGGCGATTTTTTCCGAGTAAACTGCAATTAAACTCTAAAATTTATCTGATTTTTACGACAGGAATCAAATTCAAAAATTACTTTAAATAGAATTTTGCTAAAAAGAAATTCAAAGAAGATATCATTGAACAAACGCTCGAAGCAGCGGAAATATGGACTGACAATCTAAGAATGCATCATTGCTCTAAAAAAATATGAAAATAAACATTACTAGAAAATTTTTATATTTTATCGAGCCTATCAAGTTCTTGGTGTGTTCTATTTGAAATTTTCCTACACCTAATCTCCTCCAATCTATGTTAGACTTGAACCTACCCAAGACTATCCAACGCCTATCTAGGGTAGGCTTGAGCCTACCCTGGCCTAACGCCTCTGCCGCCTCTGGGTGTGGGTCTGAATGTTTTATGCGTATGCCTTCTTCTACACCCACACCCATTATGACCCTGAACGCGTTAAAAATTTATTAAAAAACGCAAAATTAACTGATTAATTACCATTAATGATTGTTTGCGATCGTTTCAATTTTGTTCAAGATCTTGTTCTTTGTTTATATCGAAATAATTTAATGGAAAATATTGAAAATTATGTTCAACGAGTAAGATAACGAATTATCTGTTGTTAATAATTGTATTGCGTCCATTGGATTTTCATTAAATAGGTTAATTCGGGTCGTCTACCAGTTGTTGTTGGTGGTTTACTTGATGTTGATTGTAGTGAAGAGCATATAAAAAATAATACTTTCNGTACGAGGCAATTTTAATGTTGATGAACTTGTTGAAGAAGTTGAAAAACGAAATAGGTTTGTTAGAATTATTTTTAAAAATCAGCTGAAAACTTTTGTATAATTTAGAATGAAACTACTTTTGCCCTGGCTTGAAACTCATGCTCATGATGGAACCAATGATCCTGCTGTTCATAATGCATTAGCTAAAATTTATATTGACTCAAATTGGAATCGAGAAAAAGCTTATTATGATAGTCATGTTGTTGGAAAATATTGTCAAAAAATGTGATCCACATTTAGCATGCGTAGCATATGAACGTGGTAGTTGTGATATGGAATTTATCAATGTAACTATTTTAATCTTGGAGTGATGATTATGAATTAAATTGAGAAAAGTTTTATTTTGTATTCGTACTGTCTGACCGAAATTAAACAAAAATGATTTCGTTTGTTTTTCCTTCGGTTTGCAATCAAAATTCTTTATTTAAAAGTGACGCACGATATTTGGTTCGTAGAAAAGATCCCGTATTGTTGGAATCTGTATTACGAGAAGATAATCAATATCGACGACCATTAATTGATCAAGTTATTCAAACAGCTTTAGCTGAAACAAAAGATCCAGAAGAAGTATCTGTTACAGTTAAAGCATTTATCACAGCTGGTTTACCAAATAATTTAATTGAATTATTAGAAAAAATTGTTATTGGTAACTCTGTATTTAGTGAACATCGGTAAGATGAAAAAGAAACCCGTTCACATATAGGTTTTTATTGTTACTTTCTAATTGTAGTAATTTACAAAACCTACTCATTTTAAACAGCAATTAAAGTTGATTGTTCACGCGTTATGGATTATATAAGTCGTCTGGAAAATTATGATGCACCTGATATAGCAAATATTGCCATCAGCAATCAATTATATGAAGAAAATTTTTCAATTTATAAAAAAATTTGAACTTAACATATCAGCTATTGCAGTCCTTATTGATCATATTAAGAACTTAGATCGAGCTTATGAATTCGCTCAATGTTGTGATGAACCTACTGTATGGAGTTTATTAGCTAATACTCAAACGCTTCAAGGTCTAATTAAAGACGGTATGA